>JABUQX010087680.1:0-7500 GCA_015478945.1 Trachelipus rathkii
TTAAATATATATACGTACCGTATATAATTATTAGGTTATACCTAAAATATATATATCCATATATAATCTATATATATAGGTGTAAATATATTACATAGGTATATATATATTAAAATAGCTTAATTATATTAATTATAATTACACCTATATTTATTAAAATATAATATACTATATATAAATATAATATATAATATATTAATATATATTACTCATTATATAGTTATATATTATTTATATAGTAGTATATATTTAATAATATATATAATATATATAAAAAATTATTATAATATATATTAATATATATTATATAATTATAATTATAATTTAAATAGTTATATATATATGAATATATATATATATATATATTATTATATATTAAAAATATAATTATATAAAGTAATATATAATATAATAATAATATATATTAATATATATAATATATATAGTATATGATAATATTAATTAATATATATATTATATATATATATATATATATATAATATATATATATATAATTATATTATATATATTTTAATAATTTAATATTATATTATGTAATTCTACATCTACTTTATATATATATAATATATATAATATATATTAATATATATATTATATTAATATATTATATATATATATATATATATATATACCTAGATATTATATTATTAATATATATTTAATATATATATATAATATATATATATATATATATTAATTATAATATATATATTATTAATATATATATATTATATATAATATATATATATATAATCTATAATATATTATATATATATATTTTATATATATAATATTTAAATAATATATATTATATATTAATAAATATATATATAATATATATATATTATATATATATATATATATATATTAATTATATATATCTATATATATATTATATATATATATTAATATATATATATATATATTCTATATATATTAAAATATTTATATATAATATAATATATATATATATATATATAATAAATAATTTTATTAAATTTAAAATTATTATATATATAAATTATAATATATATATAATATATATATTATATATATATTCTAGTTTTCCTATCATATGCTCGTATGTTTAATTATGCAAATTTATCTCGACTATTTATGCTTTAATTTATATATTAACTAAAATTCTGATTTTAATTGAACATTAGAAAAATATTCATTTTGTGAGCACTTCCTAAAATAATATACAATAAATGTAATTTTGCATACTTTTATATTAATATATATAATACTATATATATATATATATATTATTAATATATTATATATATAATATATATATATTATATTAAATATATATATATATATATATTATAATATATATAATGTTAAAATAAATAAATATTATATATAATATATAATTATATAATTATATTTTAATATATATATATATATATAATATATATATATATAATATATATTTATATATCATTAATATATATAATATATATATATATATATATATATTATAATATATATATATTATATATATATATATATTAAATATAATATATATATAAAATATTATATACAAATATTATAGATATTATTAGATTCAAATATGAAATCTTTTACTTTTTTCGTAAAGCCAGAATATTTATATGGTATTTATACCCTTGGCAATATAAAACTATTTATTCACAATTACATTTAATATATTAAAAGATTAAAACTATTTACACGTAAGTTAATTTTTAGCTTCTTCGGCCCTGTACATTAAGGATACGCCTCCTCTCACGAAACAACTTTAACAAGATACTATAACAATATTTAATATAATACAAATAATAAGTAAAAGATTATGTTGTAGGAGTATCGGTTGGTCTTCATAGGTGCCCTTCAACAGCTTCTGAATATATGCCATTAAAAACACATACTGACACGCGAGAGAAAAAAGAAGTTCTGAATTTTGTCGAGCCTGAAGTCTCCCGGCGCTTGTTGAAATTCATCAATATTGTAAATACAAGAGCCAGAGATTCTAATATATAATTTTTCTTTCTACAATGGTTTGCAAAATTAATAGGGGCAAGCCTTCTTTAATAATTTAATTGTGATTGTTAGCGTTCGCTGAAATGTTAATGCAGAGTTTGTGGAATCATTCAGCAAGTCTTGCTTTATGCTGATACAGCCTTCTGGAGAAATCATGAGTTTCACCTATATAGATACTGGAGCAATCATGACATGGGATTTTATAAATACATTGGGATATATGGTTAGTTGATTTGGGGGGTTTGAAAATTCTTTTTAATGGGATGAAATTGTTTTTTGTAAAACAAATATTATTTGGAATTTTCTCTGTAATTTGAAATTTAAAAATACATGGGTGGAGGAAGATAAGTTAGGTTGTTTCTTAGAAATAGGAGGAGAACTATATCATCAAAATTATTTCTATATTCAGCTCTTTGATATGCTAGGTACATACACATATCAGGAGGATAGTTTAAAATTAGCGAGAGAGAATTATTAGAGGAAACGAATTTTAGTTTCCTGTTGAGAGAAGGGGAGGGGGCGACTATGATATTAAAAGCTCACTAAAGTAAAAGGAAGAAGAGTTAGCAAGTTTAAGGTGTTAGAATAGAAAAGATGTTTAGAGAACCAGTGTAAATTCATTAAGAAGAAAGTAGTTTTCATGTAAATTGAGCTAAAGTAATACTGAGGAGAATTTTTGCCAGAAATTAAAGTGTCAAGAAAAGGGATAGAAGAATTATGAGGTAACTCATGAGTGAAAGAGATCGAAGGATGGATGTTTATTAATGAAATGTGGATATCGTGAATGTTGAACATGTTAGATACTACAGAAAACATCATCTACATATCTTAGAGACAGGCTAGATATTATGCGAGAAAGGGAATCGATCAGAAGCTAAGGTGTATGAATTCTAAGTAATTATCATACAAATAATTATAAAAGGGTAAGGAGAGAGATGGGAATCCAAATAGCTAAGACCGTTAGGTTATGTTTAAAGAAAAGATTGTTAAAATGTTAAAAAAGGCATATGTTTCATAAAAGACATGTAAAGAACTGAGTTATTATTAATGAAAAGCAAAAAAAGGTAGTTTTTTAAAGTAAAGTTATATGAGTTACTAGGAAATGAAATCTTTACTTCTAAAAGGTTATGATGAGGTAATAAAATTGGACAAGGAATAGTACTGTAAATAGCAGAAAACGAACGTCAAACTAACAATTGGATGGGATAATAGTAAGGAGTTTCAAAGATTTCGAGAACTGGTTTAAATGTAAAATTTAAAGTGTATAAAAGAAATGAATGAAACCTAGAAAATTATACATTACTAAAAGAGTAAAACGCGAGAAGAATATAAAGTTTATATAATAGTTACCCCTCCATTACCTCTAAAAAAATTTATATAATATATATAATAATAATAATAAAATATAAATGAATAATGATCAACCTAAAACTTATCTTCCGAGATTCCATATAAATTTTAAAAATTTCAAAATATGTAAAACATATATTTCGCAAATATAATTAGCCATCACTTAAGTCTCCGCTAAGTCACCCTCTCAAAAAGAGGAACACAGCAGAGTGAGCAGCTATTGATAAGTGCTTGAAATATCGAAGAACACAATTTGGGCAAAGTTATCTGGAGATATTCAAAATGATTGGCCTTTCTGCATGGGTTCCCTCCAAGGCGCTTTAAGACTCAAACAAATTTCATAGTCACCTATATTATCTCCTGGGACAGCAGAATAATAGAGTCCTCCGCGAATAACTACCAAGGGTGGGATTGGCCACATCCAGGGCTACAGTTCAGTGTAGGGAGAGGAGAACTATGCCAAATGGGAATCCTCTGTTGTATACACCATGTAAATAATTGTTTCCTCCACTAAACATTAAAATTAGAACCAGTTTATGTAACAGCTCTAGATAATGGAAGTCTTCAGCTTCATCATGCTGCATGACATTTTTCCCATAAGACTGCACTGAGTGAAAAAAATCAAAGCTGGTGTGTCCTACGTCGGACTCACAATAAAGATTATTGGAGTAGCAAGGGATTCCGAAGAGCTGATCAATAATCAGGAAATGAAAATAATCAGATTGAGGCAAAGCTTTGTATTGCAATGCGGTTCGTTGGTTCTAGAGAAATACAGTTTGGACCGAAAACATATGATGGAGCTAATTGTTTGAAAATCTAGGTCAGGACTACGAGGCAAAAATATGGGCTTGCGAATGGTTCCTATTAACGTCCAATATCCTTGATTATTCATCTTACTAAATTTAAAGGAACATAGGGGGGATGAGATTATCCAGAGGAATGCAATATCGAGCGAGATTATAATACAGGATATCATGAACTATTGAAAGCCGAGCTACCTAAGGATCATATAGAAAACGAACATTGATTGGAAGACCATATTTAAGGTGTTGATTACCGTTAGAAAGTAACTTACCGTATAACGAATAACCAGAAAAGCTCTCACTTCTAATATTTTTAGATCTTCGTGTGGTTGTATATAAAAGCAAGCTAAAGAATGAATAAATGCAACTTTGAGTGTATGTCTTTTTGTTTCTCACCTTAATGTAAACCGAGCATGATATATTCACCAATTATTTTATATCGAACTAGTGTAAATTAAAGTGAAATATATCATCACACCAGATTAACGAAATCCAAAATTGGAGGAAACATTTGCATTTTTCATACTCTCTAGGTAAGAAATAAGATATTTAAAAAGTTGTTACTATAAAATATTAAAAAATTTAAAAATAAAGCTCCGAAAAATTAGTAGTTTACTATATAAAAAAAATTTGTAAAAATGTGTATATATAAATTCTCAATCTCATCTAGTGTATAATAAATAAAGAAAAACTATTCAAGGAAGCTATACATAATAAACAAAAATAAATGTAAACTATGGAAAATAAAAACTAAGTTGCACCACGCACCCAAATAAAGAAAAAAACGAAAAGAAAAAATATAATACCAAAGTCTGAATATAAATAAATTCGCATTATATATAATAATTATTTATTATATTATATATATATATATATTAATATATAATATATAAAGATATAAATATATTATAATTTATTATATAATATTAAATTTTTATCTGTATATATATAATATAATATTATATATATTATATATATTTATTATATATAAATATATAATATTTTATATATTTAATATTATATATATATTAATATTATTAATATATATTATCGGTATATAAACAAATTTACATATATACCGTATATATAAATATATATAGATATATATATTATATATATATTAAATATATATATATATTATTTAATTATTATTATACATATTATATATATTTAATATTATAATAATTATATTATATAATTTATTATAATATATATTATTGTTATTATTTTCTTTCAAACATTAGTGGTACGTCGTTCCTTTTATTCTGTTTGTGTGCGTAGTGTGCTTGCATAATTTAGGCATTTAATTGTTATTAACTTATTCATTGTTAGATTTTTATTTATTTATTTTTTTTTTAATACAGTTTCACCTTTAATTTCTTTTATGTATTATGTGAAATGTATTTAAGGATTAAAATTGTAAAATATGAAATATACTTCTTGGAGTTTTTTTGTAAGACAGTGATTGGACCTTCATTCATTAAAATCGATTCCCAGAATATCAACTATTCTCATATTTATATATATATAATATATATATATATATATATATTATATTATATTATATATATAATATATATATATATATATATATATATTAATATATATAATATTTATATATCTAATAATATTAATTATAAAATATATTATTTATTTATATATTATTTATATAATTATATATATATAAATATATATATATTATTTATAATTTCAGGTTATGTAATTTAATTAATATTAATATAAATAATATAGAATAATGATAACATTATATCATAGCATATATAATTACTATATCTAATTTATATATATATATATATATTATAATATATATTAATATATATATATATATATAATATATTATTATATAATATATAATATAAATAATAACTATATTCCCACTAGCTTTCGCCGGCTTCCAGCATGAGATTGGGGGGAGGTGCGTAGCCATACCACGGAACAGAAAAGTAGTAGAAGAACCATGCCGCAAGTAGTAAAAAAAGCCCACCGCTTATCTAACCGTCTTATTTATACACTTAAAGTGAGAACAGTCGCAGCAGAAAAAAAACACCCTACATGAGTTTCACGAAATAGCACGAATCCTCACTGTGGTATCTCCATACAATGTGGGGTTTCATTATACATGGAAAAGCCTACAGCTATTAATATATACCATTTCCACCTCACAAAAAACCCTGCCATAAACCGTTATTATGTCCACGCTTTCTCTCGCCTTGATAAATCTCGTTATTCTCATGCTTCTTTCAAGACAATCCTTTACTACTCGATAACATTTTTTCTTCGGCTTCCCAGCAGTCGATTCCAATCACTACTCACCACTTATACACCGCTTAACAACCGACTATCTTCATCCTTTCCATATTCGCCAAACCATCTCATGTACTCCCGTTTATTTTCTCATTTACGATTCCTTTCTTTCACAACCACACATTCCCTAATGAATCATCCTCATTTTATTTAGTTCTACTCACATCTTAACCACTTTCGCTAGATTTGTCCCATATGACACACTTTTGTACCTAGATCTATACTTCTTATTACAGCCATAGTTTCACTACTATATCTATATTTTACAAACGCCTCATGCAAAACATGCACATCATCAAGACTTAGACCCTTCACATCCACCAATGATTATAATTGCTAACAAGCCACCTTCCCCATACATTCCACTATAACTTTCCTACTACCACATTCTGCATTAATCCGTTCCCTATTTTCATCAAATTATTTAAATATTTAACCAGATACTTGTTTCAAGTCCGCCTTACCATCTAACATGAACTCACAACTGAGATTCTCCCAGCTCACTCACTACATATCATTACTCTTTATCTACATTTACTTTCAATTCCCTCTTTTTACTCACATCTGACAACCCAATTTACCTAATACCTCTCAAACTCCTCTTCTCAAGATATCACCACACAACACCCAATAATTTAGCATAACAATAAGCAGGCCTTTCATGCTCTTCCATTCCCATTTATAATAATCATCTTCCGCTGTCACGCAACCTCTATTTTTATCATAAGCATATCAATACAATTAAATAACCAAGGAGACATTAAACGACATCTCCTTCTCATCACTACTATATTAATTAATACATTTCGGGTCCATTTATTCTTACAATATAACGCTTCACTACTTGTATCCATTAACCACACTTTTGATTCATTCTAAGAAGCTACCACCTACAATATATATTCACTACACTCTGCCTATATAAATTGTTATATTATTCCTTATATTCCTCATTTTCTCAATTATTAAGTATTCCAATGTAAAGTTTGGTTCC
>JABUQX010087680.1:12500-15000 GCA_015478945.1 Trachelipus rathkii
AAAAAAAAAAAAAAAAAAAAAATAAAAAAATATGAAAAAAGAAAATATTATTATCATTTAATCTGAATTTCTCTTTCATCTTTATTCTTATTTTATTTATTATATTATTATTATTATTATTTTCAATTTTTAGGAATATTTTCATTTTTATTTACATCAGTCATTTAACTTTCTCTTGGAAGTAAAGAGCCTATCTTTTTATATCGATGTCGTAATGATTCTCTCAGAATTTTAGAAGGTATTAATTCTTTCGTAAGCCTGTCAACTCCAAAGATATAAACATCAGTTCTGTTAAGATATTTAAGGTATGTTAGTATTATTTACTTGGTGTCATTATTATTACTATTCTTGTCAATGATATTGCTGCAAAAATATTATTATTATTATTATTAATTTATTATTATTATTATTATTATTATTATTATTATTATTAATTATTATAATTCATTTAGTAGTTATAGTTATAAAAAAAAGTCTTAGTAAGTGGTTTATCCTATTATTATTGTTTATGAACGGTGAAATTGTCATTATTTTATTGTGTTCGTTGGGTACCTTTCACTGCACTTGACAGTTTTTTTTCGATCGTAATGTTTCCAAGCGTCTTGAAATTTAATGGATATATTTTTATTTTAACATCGAGTAAAATTCTTACTACATCTTGTTTCAGCAACTGTTGTGTACACAATTGTCGTTTGTATACTGTAGTCGTATATATTGTTTATAGACAAATGTTTTTGTTATATTTTAGTTGTCCTCAGCGATAGCCTGTTAGTTGGCGATTCATTTGATATAAAAGAACAAACTTAGAAATATATAATGTCGATTTAAATTTAGGAAATTTTCCATAACTTTTTTTTCGTTCTCTTACAAATTTTATTGCGTTCATATAGAAAATGTGCCGGTATTCTTGATGGCATTTGTGTATTTGCTTGTCATAGCAGGTAGAATATCATGAATTTCTAATAAATTATTTCTTTAATTCCTCTAGTATAATATTTATGTTATATTATATATTTTTATATATTTTAATATTTTATATATTATATATATATTATATTATGTATCGTCTAATATATATATATAGTTATATATTTTATTTGTAGATATATATATATATTTTATATTATATATATAATATTATTATTTATATATAGTATTATATTAATTAGATATATATGTATTAGTATAGTTGGTTTGAGTGGTTGGTATTGGTGGTTTAGTAGTTAATATAAGTATATTATAGGTTTTTTTTTATATATATATATATATAGTATTAGTATTTTATTTAAGTAGGTATTAGGGTATGTATTGTTTAAATTAATATATATAGTTGTGGTTATATTTATAATAGATAGTTAGGTGATGTATATGTAGGTTATGTTATGAGGTATATTTTAAATTGAGTTGTGGTTAATTTATAAATATATATATATAATATATATATATATTATATAGTATAATATAATATATTAATAGTATATATATATTATTATATTAAATACATATATATTATATATATAGTAGTATAATAATATATATATATATATATATATTATATATATATAATATATATATCTATTGATTATATTTTATATATATATATATAAATAGTTATATATATATAAGTTATGTTTTTTATATGTGGTGATATATATATATATATATATATATAGGTAATATATAATATAGGTAATATTATTAGTTAATAAGTTAGTTAATTACCCTGTTGGGCCTCATCAACTGAGTTCCACGCCGGTAATATATATATTAATATATTTAATATATATAGTATATATAGTATATAATATTATAGTATATTATACTAACGTAGTGAGGAGAGTATTGTGGTTGAGTTGGATTAGTTTTTATTATTAGTTACCACTTTCACAATTATTATTTAATAGTACGTAAGTTTATATTTCCACTATTCATTGGCTCCCTTCAGACTAATCGAGCGAATGTGGTTACCTGATGGGTGGTTTCCGTCAGAGATCTGGTCTGAAGGTAGGACAGTGTTGATTTGTGGAATCTGGTCTTCTTAGCCTAGCACCTGAACTGGTCACAAATCCCCCAACATATATATATAATTAAATTAATATATATATTATATATATATATATATATATATATATATAATATATATATATATATATTTATATATATATATATATACTATATTAATAATATTATGAGCTTGAAACCCTCATATCACTTCTAGGTAGCCATAACATATTAGGCGATATCAATATTGTCCTTTGTAGCCAGATTTCACTCTGGGCAACCGCATCGGCACCGGTGCAGGTGTCGACAATGACTCATTCTTCCTCACTCTTCATCCTTTCTTCTTCTTCCTCTTCTGTTTTACACTCCGTCCATTTCTGCTTTTTTTCAGTTTCTTTTTTTCTTTCTCTTTTTCTTCCGGGAACCCCCCTCCGGGGAGATCCCCAGACTCCGACTCCTTCTCCTCCGTCTCCTCCTTCATCCATCTTCTTATATTCTA
>JABUQX010087680.1:27500-30000 GCA_015478945.1 Trachelipus rathkii
ATTAAGCCCCTTTGTCCGCACATTCCTCAAACTCTTTTCCTCCCTACCTCAATTCTTCGCGTTCCTTCGCAACTAGGGCAGTTATCTAATACCTCAAACAGTAATCATTTCACTTCCTTCTAGCATCCCTTTGTCAATGTCCACCCCCCTCCCCTCCTCACCATTCTCTACCAAACACTCTCCAAACAAATTGATAGCCACGGCGACATACACCACCCCTGCCTCAGTCCTCTCACCACCCCAAAACATCTCACTCTCCCCTCCTAACACTCTCGCACACATTCTACTATTCCTATATAAAGGCCCTAATACCTTTACCTAGTTTACCCCCACTCCATTTTTCCTCCAGTACCCTTCCACAATTCACCCCTATTCACTCTATCATCTGCTTTCTCTAAATCTAAAAAACACCAATACACTTTCCCTTTCCCTCTCTATACTTTTCTCCACAAGCATCTTTAGTGTGAACACCTGGTCCACACACCCTCTATCCCTCCCTAAATCCCTCCTTGTTCTTCACCCATTCTTCCCTCCGTTAAGCCTCTCACTCTCTCAATCAGGATTCTACCTACCATACACTTTCCCTACCACACTTAATAGACATATACCTCTATAATTTTCACATTCCATCCTATCCCCTTTCCCTTATACAGGGGCACCAAACATCCATCCTCCAATCCTGTGGTACCTCAACCACTCTCCAAACTATTATTTATATAACCCTGTACAACCATTCCTCCATCCTATACTTCCCATTCTGTAATCATTTCATTCTCACGCCATCCATACCGCTGCGGACTTCCCTTTTTTTCCTTTATTCAATAGCCCTACTTAATTTTCTCCATTTGTATTCATCCTCTCCCCTCCCTCCCCAATTTCAACCCGCCATCCTCGCTCTTGCAAAACAAACCTCCTCGCCCCACCCACCTCATTTAGTAATTCCACTAAAATACTCCCCCACCTCTTCCTCACCTTATCCTCTCCTCCTATCCACTCCCCATCTCCTCCCTTGATCCTCTCCCCCAACCCCTCTTTCTTCTTCCTTTTTTATTTACTTCTTTCCAGAACATCTTGCTCCCCGATTCAAAATCTTCCGTCACCTTTCTACCACCATTCATCCTTTGCTCTTCTCTTCGCCCTCTCCACCGCCCTCTTTGCTTCACTCTAAGCCTTCTATATTCCTCCCAGCTTTCCTCTCTCCTATTCCCAACCATTTCAACATAAGCCCTCTTTTTCCTTTTCAGCCACCTCCTTCAACCTCCTCACTGCCAGCATTCACGTCCCTTCCTTCTGCTTACAACAACCCCCTTTTTTACTCCACATACCCTTCTAACCTCTTCAATACCGCCTCTTTAAATCTCCTCCACTCCCCCTCCACCTCCCCAATTCCCGTCCCTCTCACATCTCTCCACCTATCCTCCATACCCCTCTTAAACTCCCTCTTACACACTGTCTCCTCCAATTTTTCCACCTTTATCACCTCTACTCTCCTCTTTTCCCCCCTTTCCCTAATCGTCACCTCTCCTCCCACTCCTTAACGCTAGCCACCACCAAAATGTGTCCGATATCCCCCTCCCCCGCCCTCTAGAATACCTTACATCTAGTAACCTAATCCTCTCTCCTTCCCATTTACACACACATAATCCAGTACCGCCTGCCCTTCCTCCCGTTATCTCACTCTTCCATGTATACTTATGATTATCACTTTTTTGAACCAATGTATTCCCTATCATTCTTTTTCGAACACAACACACTACTCAGACTTTCCCACATATCATTCCTCTCCGCCTACCCATATGGTCCTATTATTCTTCCCACCCCCTCCCTTCCCACCCCTGCATTCAAATCTCCTAGTAGACAAATTTTGTCATTTACCCCGAAACTTTCCCAACACTTCAGTCTACTCATTCCAAATTCTCTCTCTCTCCTCTCCCCTCGTGCCATGTCACTGGTGCATAAGCGCAGATAAACACCCACATTTCCCCCCCAAATTTCATTTTAACCCACATTATTCTCAAACTCACCTGTCTACACACCCTTACCTTCTCCCACACCTCTTTCCTCATAACTATTCCAACCCCTTCCCTCGCCCTCACTCTCTCATTCACCCCCGAAATCATACCCTTGTATTTCCCAAAATCCAACTCCCTCTTTCCCTTTAGCTTAGTTTCCGTTACCCCTAACACATCCAACCTTTTTTCCTCGAACATTAACCCTACTTCCTCCCTCTTCAAATCCTCGTTTGCCCCTCTCACGTTCATACATCCCACCCTTATTACCTCTCTCCTCCCCATCTTTCCCTTCTTCTATATCTATTTTCACTCACTCTTTTTCACTTAGGCTGTACGTTTTGTGGGACACCCCACCGTAGGCACCTCCCAAAACCTACGGCCACCACCCCGCTCACGAAACACACCCCAAATAATAACAATAGCAATAAAAAGGTTAAAATTATAATACAAACCAATACAATAACAATAAAAAGGTTAAAATACAATAT
>JABUQX010087680.1:35000-49388 GCA_015478945.1 Trachelipus rathkii
TAAGATGGAGATTTTTTATAATAACCTGAGTATGCTTTCGTGCTCGACAAATTCCTACTATACTTTTTGGGCAGATTCCCATTTAACAATGTTGGGGATGTTGATACTCGATAATCCATGCATAAAATTAAATACTTTGGTTTCAACTCTTCTGATGGGGTACTTAGCTGTATTGGTCAATAAGCGATTTTTCTCAATTTCCAGGTGTCCTCTGGGCAATAATTTCAGCCTTTTCAACATAGAGACAATCCCTCTAGCAGCTTGAAGCAGGTTCTGGAGCATAGCAGTCGTAGCGCAGGTTTCACATTTTAGTTTTAAGTGCGAATTTTGGCTTGATCTTGGTTTAAGCGGATTCTTACGCAATCCTTACAGATGGAAGAATAATGTCTTCTTGAGAGAAGATATTCGCCATTTAAACGACCGTAGAATTCGTAAGTGTTATTTATATCTTTTGCTACCTTATCTACATGGGCAGTTCCTCTTCTTAAAACTATTAAAAATCCACATTTGATTGTTAGATGAGATTGTTTAAGCATCGTCAGTAAAAGTTAGTAAAGATGCTCTATATAACTTCATATGAATTTAATTAACCGCTGTCGCGTCGAGTGAAGTTTCATTGAGATAAACATCAATCTGATTAAAACAAGTGTACAGGAAATTTGACTTTGTATACACTATGTGGTCGTTACCATGGAAGGAAGATATGTCCATCAGGCTTTGTTCAATTTCGTTTAAAATACAGAAAACACATTGGTATGGGATCTAGTACGATCTGAAGTGCTGGAATATTGAACTCGAGAGGAACATCGGTGCTGGTGATCGAGTGAGTGGGATTAATGCTAATGAAGTTGGTCTCGCTTACGCTAATCTGAGTAGGATTCATGGAGAAGAGATCCAATTCGGACTTGCAGCAGTCAGGGCTAGAAGGATGAAGGAAATGCATCTTTGCAGCATGAAGGCTGGCTGCATAATAAGCAGGCCATTGGTTATACGTTCCTTATATACATGATAGTTGCATGGTGTCACATTTTAGCTAAAAGATAATAAATAGTAATTAAATAGCAAATACATCAATGCATTTTTGAGTCAGATGTCTTTCAGCCTTATGCTTTTTCTTCGTTGTGATTTTCCTGTGGCCTTTTTTCTTCAGAGGTCTTTTAACCTTAGGCATTTTTTTGGTTGTGATATTCCTGCGTCGCTTAACTTGTACCCTAAATTGACCTGACATTTTACGCCTTATTCAGTTCTTAACGTCATCCAGCAATCCTCATCAGAAAATCAGCAAATTCGTTTTTAACTGATGGCACGGGGATTGGCGCCTGTCGCTATATCTTTGTATATTGTGTCAAGCCCTGTTCGTTATATGCTTTTTACTAAATATTCACACACTCTCTAAACAGAGGGCAGTGTGCTTAACGATAATTTTCGTGAACAATACACCAAGACCATACCCTCCTTGTAATTTTGACCCTACGAATACTCTTTCCATTTTCATTATTATTATTGCCTGAGCTTCTTTCTTATACTATCTTTACACTGTAAGAGTGTGTTAGTGAATGAAAAAATATAAGTTGAAAACACCATTTATATATCTTACAGCTGCATTTAAATATCTTACAGCTGCGTCTCTATTTCTTGAAGGATTTCCAATAGCAATATAGATGAGATTTTCAAAGCTGCTTAAATAAATATTAATATGTTATAGTTGGTGGGCGAATGCTTCTTTTTAATTATGAATTTACACAATCAGTGTGCCACTTGTAAATGGGTATGGCCGACCTTCCACGTTCTTTATATGCACTCTTATAGAACAAATTTGGGACCTACTTAAGGCAAGATAGTGAACATTGGGGAATGTTATTACTCTACTCTCTTTAGGAAAATACACTAATTTTATCAGAGGAGCTTTAATGGCCCATACATATTGGTGAACATCAGTGTGAACATATGCCATGCCTGGGTGGTTGAGCATCTCTGAGGGGGTCCATATATAATGTAGAATCATGCTTTGTTCATCTATGATCTGCTCCCGGGTTATAGGATGATTCTCTACCGCCAGTATAACCCTCTTCAGCATAGTAGGGGTATCATACACGATGTCTAACCAACCGTTGTGCTCATGGACGTGTCTACGTTGCCATGACGACCGCTTGAGAAAAAACATTTCCCTGTTTCTAAGGTTGACGTTAGCTGTCGACCTTAGCGTTATTAATACTTCATCTCCAGAGGGCTGAACAGCTGTGCTGTAAACTAGATCTCTGCACATGTTACTACTCGTAAAGAGCATGTTTAAATAACTGAACACAGCAGGTTTTGATACAGTACAAATTCAGTACAAATCTTTCATAAAAGTATTCGTGATCGCCAATCGTCACACGGTCCAGATCACCTGTGTTTTTCATTTCTAATATAGTTTGAACACAATCTACACTTCTGCATACCATCATCCAGAAAAGATTGTAAGGAATATTTTCCATATCAGTATTTAATATCATTTCGCAGAGGCCTACTTCATACACGTCTCTTTCAATCTCAACAAGATACATTAACTCGGTTGTGAAATCAGAGAGTTTATTATCAGGATGTAGATCCAACGAAGCCGATGAAGGCAGAGTTAAATAGAAGTGGTCTACACTCTCCATGATTACGATGAACACTAAATACTAATAATTCTTAATTTCACTTGAGTAGTAGGGCTAACATTCCGCTAGAAAATGACCGCGACCTTTTTTGACCTTTTCTGACCGCCAGGAACCTACCTGAGGGTGATTTTACCATGCCTTGACCTTTTTTGGGCCTTGACCTTTTTTGAGAACCCAAATTTTTTCGGCGAACCCTTTTCTATTCTACGGTACAATTTTGAGAACCCTAATTTTTTGAGAACCCTAATTTTTTGAGAACCCTAATTTTTTGAGAACCCTAATTTTTTGGCGCCCCCTAATTTTCTGGCAACCCTAATTTTTTATGGCAACCCTAATTTTTAGCACCCTTTCGAAGAAAGGGTGCGCCAAACGGTTGCGTCAGCAACCGTTGTACGTATTACCCCCCCCTATTTTTCCCCCCATCCTAATTTTTTTTCGACCGTGGGCAATTTTTGCCCACGGTAATTTTTGATCTTCCTTTAGGGGCTTAGCCCTATTTTTGATGTCTTTACCTTGTTTGACCACCTTGCCAGATACCATGGGTCAATTTTGGCCCACGGTAATTTTTGGCTACCCTTTGGTCTTCCATGGGTCAATTTTGGCCCACGGAAATTTTTGGACCAATCCCTTTGGTCTTCCATGGGTGAATTTGACCCACGGTGATTTTTGATCTTCCTTTAGGGTCTTAGCCCTATTTTTTTGACGTCTTAACGTGTTGACCATGATATTTCGGCATTAACCTTTCCGTACACCATGGGTCTTTGTTTTTGAACCCACGCCAGATTTTCTGGCCATCGTGCCCCAACCCGTTCACATATTTCGTTCCTAACTGTGACAGACGCGTGGTAGTGGACGCTAACCCAACTTGAAACACCTACACACTTGGCGCGTGCGCGAACACCACACACACACACACACCCACACTTACACCACACACACAACTTACACGTATACAGACATTCACTATGACACTTACATTTACCCATAACACTTTACATTTACATTATACACCGTGCGCGTCGGCGACCACAGATACACACCTTGGACAGATACCATGGGTCAATTTTTGCCCACGGTAATTTTTTTTTGTCCTTTCTTTAGGGAGCTTAGCCCTTTTTTGATATCATTAACCTTGTTTGAACCAATGAATATTTCGGTCAACCCTTTTGTATTCCACGGTACAATTTTGATGCCTCAGCATTATTGATGCCCAACTTTGGGATGCCTCAACTGTTAAATGGCTCCCAATCAACGTAGAGGAGTATCTAGTGATTGTTCTATTAGTGTTCTATGAGTATTCTATGAGTGCCAGGTGAGTGCCAGGTGAGTGCTAAGTGAGTGCCAATGAGTGCAATGAGTGCCAAGTGAGTGCCAATGAGTGCCAAGTGAGTGCCACATAGTGCAAGTGAGTGCCACATAGTGCCAACTGAGTGCCACTTTTTTTCAAGTCTTTTCTAGCCTCCCTGAGTCCCTCCGAATAGCCCTAATATAGGGTGTCGTACCCCTAGGTAATAGGTATGAGGAATCGATTGGTGGATATTACAAAGCTGGTAGAATGCTTCCTACTACGAGTTATCTTTTTCTAACACTTATACACACTATGACACTTATAAGCGCTTACACTCTCCATGACACTTATCATTAAACCATACTTACACTCACACCCACAAGCAGATGCACTTACACTTACTCACACACACGATATTTTGAAGCCTCAACTTTGCATGCACCGCATAATATGCCTCAGCAATTGGTATGCCCCACTTTGTTGTCTCCCATCAATAAATCCTCGCAATTGATGGCCTCACTTTGCAAGGTTCGTCTTTGATGGCCGGTCGAATCTGTGAGCCCATCTATATTGATTGATTCATCTTTGATGAATCATATCTTTGATGGCTCATCTCTAACCTACATCAAAGAACAGAGTTTATATTAATGTCTAACCTATGTTATATGCTGATCATCAGGACGCAGCATGATCTCTCCTGCTTGAAGTCCCACGAACCCGCACACGCAGGTGCGTATTCCTGCGGAATGAAAAATATATATATACTATAAGGTCATTCATTTGTACTACAATTGTAACGAAATTTATTAAAAACATATACTACATACCTTAAAGCAGTAAAGCAGTAGAAACAAACTATGGAGGTGTTATTACCCTAACACTAGGGGATTACGAATTATTCTGCTATATATTCTTTCTGCTTTACACTGCTTAAATCTCATGTATTTTACTGCTTAACTTTCTGCTTTACTGCTTTAAGACTCATGTTACTGCTTTAAAGACTCTCTGCTTTACTGTTTTCACTCTCTGCTTTACTGTTTTAACTCTCTGCTTTACTGCTTAACTCATATATTATTAACATTATGTTTCTTTTATATTTTCGTTTTAATACTTTCTTATTATTATTATTCTAATTTTTATTTTGTTTTAAATACTTCTTTTTATTTTTAATTTGTAATGGAAGAATAAAAACACACAGAGAGAGTTTTCGGCTATAAAACATTGTTATTTTAATAAAATTGTACGAAATTTTATTAAAACATATACTTTACATACTTAAAGCAGTAAAGCAGTAAAACAATAGAGTTGTTTTACCTAACACCTTAGGGATTAGTATGCTTACTGTTTGACTGCTTTACTGCTTTATACTTTCTGCTTTACTCTTTTTAATCTCATGTTTTAGCTGCTTTAACTGTTCTGCTTTTAATAACTGCTTTAACTCATGTTTTTACTCGCTTAAACTTTCTCTTTAACCTTGCCTTTAAACTCACTGTTTTACTGCTTTTTACACTCTCTGCTTTACTGTTTGAACTCTCTGCTTTACTGCTTTAACTCATATATTTAAAATACCATTATTTTTCTTTATATTTTTTATTTTGTTTTAATTACTTTTTAGTTTATTTTTCTATTTTATTTTATTGTTTATATACTTTTTTATTTTTAATTGTAATGTAAGAATAAAAAAACACACAGAGTTTCGGCTATATAAACATTTTATTTTAATAAAATTTACGAAATTTATTAAAAACCTATTCTTATACATACCTTAAAGCAGTAAAGCAGCAAAACAATAGAGGTGTTACCTAACACCTAGCGGGATTAGTATGCTTTTGTTTTTTTATTGCTTACTGCTTTAACTTCTGCTTTACTGCTTTAACTCATGTCTTACTGCTTTAACTTTCTGCTTTACTGCTTTAATCTTTTCTGGTTTACTGCTTAACTTTTCTGCTTTAACTGTTGTTATACTTTCTGCTTTACTGTTTTAACTCATATATTATTAACATTATGTTTTTTTTTTATTTTGTTTTATTACTTTTGTATTGTATTTTAATTATTATTTTGTTTTATTTTATTATATTTTTATTATTTTTAACCTTATTTATTTTTATTATTTTTATTATACTTAGTGTTATTTACTTCATGCCGATTGTTATTATTATTGATTTAGGAACACAACACGACACACACACATACACACACCACAACACACACACACACACACACAACATTCACAATATGACACTTATACACACATTCGACTATGACACTGTTACACAACATTCACCTACTGACACTTACATATTTCCCGTATATTAACACTTACATTTACACTTAACACATGGTGTCACATGCACACACCACACACACACACACAACACAAGCTACACACACTTACAGCTTATACACAGCATCACCATATGATACGTTATAACACACATTCACTATGGACACTTACATTTGTCCATAGACACTTAAATTTACACTTACACTCACACAGCAGATTTACTTACACTCACACAGGGATTTACTTACACTCACAACAGATTTACTTTACTACTCACACACAGTTTTACTTACACACACAGATTTGACTTACAACTGCACACAGATTTGTGACACACATCAGCACACACCCACACACATCACACACCACACACACACACACACACACACACAACAACCACGCACACTCACTTACACATATAATGTGAGAAGATCTCAAAAGAGTTTATTATTTTAATTTAAAACGTACATTTATATTACTCATTCAAATATAACTAAAAATTTTTCAAAGTTTCTTAAAACTTCTTATAATAAATCAATCCTTATCTTTGAACAAAGAATTTATTATTAACTGTTAATACTTTTTTGTTTTAAATTTTATAACTATCGAAGTTTTTTAAATGCAGTTCAATACCATATGACCAAGAATCCATTCAATCAACATGATCTTTCTCCTGTAAAGGCAATAAATCAGTAGGTAATTTTGGCAGCAAAAATATAGCAATTACTATGCAAGGTCTATGCTCTTGACTTCTGCTTTCACCATCATGCTTTAGCGCATGTTAATAAGTATAAAATAACAAAATAATGGTTCTTCTCGTGCTATAATATCATTATGTATTTTAATTATAATCAGTACCTCTTAGTTTTTATATTTATAAAAATAACAAATTATATAATTGAAAATATATGATTATTCACGTCGATTGTTAACTAAAAAATATTTCAAAAGTTTTTTAATAATTGTCGGGTTTTCTTTATTATTATTATTATTATCTATGTACATTGACAATACCATCACGAGAAAACACAAACAACCGCACTCCTTACAGAAACGAAACTGACCTGGCTCTTTCTTAAAAATGTGTTGAAATAACTACTTTACGCCTAAAATTGAGGATAATCCTTTTTGTAACCCGGGGCGATTTAAACCTAATTCCAGGTCAAAATGAATACAAGATTATTTTTTGTTTCTGTAAAATGTGGTGCAATAACTCCGTTGGGCTAAATTTAGGCCTAAATTTAGGATACATCCTTTTTGTAGCGGGCTAATTAATCCTAATAACTCAGGTCAAAAGTATTCCCCGTATAGACAACGAAGATCATTGTATATTTATTATGTTATAAATTACCTTATATTCCAGCGAAACATGCTGGATCGTGTAAGGATCCTTTAGCAGGTAAAGAAGGAAATGTTTTTCTTACTTGTGATTGGTCGGGTAATCCTTAATCTCTATATGTCTCTCGTATTGTGATTGGTCGAGAATTACTTTATCGTCTTTTGAAAATTAACTGTTCTTTAAAACTTGTATCTGAGCAGGTGTGTGTTTTATTTTATTTTTAGACCCAAACTCATTTGAAAATCATAGTCATTTTAAGCTGTTAAGCGGGTGCACAACAGTTAATCGTGATTTGTATTAGAATAGTGTTTTTTTTACTAAGTGTATATCATTATCTATAATTAATACTTAATTCGAGGAATAATCTATTAGATATTACCTAGAATAGTAATAATTAATTCCTATTCATAAGCTAACCACCAGGGCTCAACATGCACCCCACCCGCAAGGCGCCATCCGCACCCCGCTGGTGCGTCCGCGCCGCAGTCCCCGCCGCCCGTACCCGGCGTCGCGATGTGAGCTCCTCGGGCCGCAATATTTCCGACAGTTCCCGCCCGCCGCGAGGGCGGCCCGCAGGCCAATAATTCCCCGGCGCGAATATTATTTTAGAACACGCAATACACACACACACACACTACACAGCACACACACAACACACACACATACACACACACACACTCACTTACACACTATAAACTGTATAATTTATTAAAACATTTTATTTTTTATTTATTAATTATAACTTAGTGTTATTTATTCATCCCTATTTTATTATTAATTTAGACACACATACAGAAAGCACACACGCACACATAACACACACATCACACACACACACACCACACACAAAACACATACATACAACACACACACACACACATCAGCTAGGCTACTTATACACAACACTCACACGCACAGTCACTTACACATATAACGTAAATTTATTAAAACATATTTTATTTTATATATCTTAGTGTTATTTACTTCATCCCTATTCGTTATTATTATTAGAACAGCACATAATCAACACAGCACACATAGCACACACACACACACACACACACACACAGCACACACAACACACACACACACCACACACATCACCACACTCACTTAGCAAGTATAAACGTATAATTTTTATTAATAACAGTTTTATTTTTTATTTTATTATTATACTAGTGTTTTTAGCTTCATGCCTATTGTTATTCATGTATTTAGAACACACATGCCGCACTCACACACACATCACACCACAAAAGCAGCACGATATACACAACACACACCACCAGCCACATACACTTACAACATACGCGACCCACCCACTCGATATTTTGAAGCCTCAGCTTTGATGCCTCAGCTTTTTTGATGCCCCAACTTTGATGTCTCAGTTTGATGCCTCAAAAGCTTTGATGCCCCAGCTTTTGATGCCTCAACTTTTGATTCCTCAACTTTTGGATGCCTCAGCTTTGATGCCTCAACTTTAATAACTTAGCTTTGGTACCTCAGCTTTGTGGCTCATCTTTGATGACTCATTCTTTGATGGCTTCATCTTTGATACCATCTATTGCATGATTTCAGCTTATAGCGCAGCCATATTAGGTTCGTTATCACTTACATACTTACACTTATTACTTACATGAATTTTATTAGCTGGAATATTGAATTCGTCCATAACAGAGCACTTCGTTCATAGCCATAGACACTTACAGCTCACGCGCGCACATCCAGATATATATAATATATAATATATATAATATATATATATATATAACTATATAATATATATTATATGATATATATTAATATATATATATCCTATATATATATATATAATTTATATATATTTCACTTCGCCGCGGGAATATTGCGCCGTCGGGCGCACGCGGCGGGCGGGGAACTGCGGAAATATTGCGTCCTGCGGGCGCACGTCCGCGGGCGGTACGGCGGCCGGGCGTGGTGTGCGGCGGGCGCGTTCGAGCGCGTTGCGGGGGATGGCTGCCTTTGCGGGTGGGCTCATGCTGAGCCCCGGTGGTTAGCTTATGAACTAGTGAATTAATTATTTCTATCCTAGTGAAATTAAATAATTATTCCTCAATGTAGGTATTTATTATAAATATGAATACTACACTTAGTTAAAAATAAAACACTTTTAATACAATCAGATAACTTGTGCACGCGCTTAACGTAAAAACGACTATGATTTAAAATGAGTTTGGGTCCTAAAAAGATAATGAAAACACACACCTGCCTCATACAAGTTAAAAACAAAGCTTAATTTCAAAAGACGATAACAATAATCTCGACTACATCACATACGAGGTCCATATAGAGTTCAAGGATTTACCCCGACCAATCGACAGAGTAAGCGAAAACATTTCTTTTACCTGCTTAAAAGGATCTCTTACCGACCAGCATGTTTCAGCTGGAAAATATATTTTATATAAAAATTAATAATAACAATGATTCTTGTCTATACGGGAAATACCTTTTGACCTGGTATCTGGATTGAAATTATGCCCGTCTACAAAGGAATTATCCTAGAAATTGTAGGCTAAAATTAGGCCTAATGAGTTAGTTGCACACATTTTACAGAAAAAGGTCCGTTTGAAATATATTTTGACCTGGAAATTAGGGCTTAAACTCGCCCCGGGTTACAAAAGGATTATCCTAAATTAGACCTAAAGTAGTTATTTCCAACACATTTTACAGAGAGAGAGGTCAGTTTCGTTATCTGTAAGGAGTGCGGGTAGTTGTGTTTTCTCGTGGAGGATTGTCAATGTACATAGAAATAATAATAATAATAAAGAAACCCGAATTTATTTAAAAAAAAGATGACTTTGAATATTTTTTTAGTTACATCGAGTGAATAATAATAATGTAAGTGAATAATTGTTATTTTTAAAATAAAAACTTAGAATGATTTTAATAAAATACATGTTATGTTAGGCAGAGAAGAACTATTTTGTTATTTTTATACTATTACATGGCTAAGAGATGATGTAAGAGCAGTAAGTCAATAGAACAAAACCTGGCATAGCTTGGTGTAGAGGGGTGCTGGGAGCTGACTTACTGATTTATTGCTTAAGGTACGTAAAATATATGTTTTAATAAATAATTTCATAAAATTTTTAGTAAAAGTTATTTGAAAACTTGATAGTTATAAAATTTATAAACAAAAAGCATTAACAGTTAATAAATAAATTCTTTGTTCAAAGATACTGATTGATTTATTATAGAAGTTTTAAGATAACTTTGAATAATGTTTAGTTGTATTTTGAATGAGTAATATAAATGTACGTTTTTAATTAAAACATCAAAATGCTTTTAATAAATTATACGTTATATGTGTAGTGAGTGTGTGTTTGTGTGTGTGGTGTGTGTGTGTGTTGTGTGTGTGTGTGTGTGTGTGTGTGTGTGTGTGTGTGTGTAAATCTGTGTGGGGTGTGTATAGTAAATCTGTGTGTGTAAGTAAAATCTGTTGTGAGTGTAATAATCTGTGTGTAGTGTAAAGTAAATCCTGTGTCAGTGTCAAGTAAAATCTGTGTGTGAGTGTAAGTGTAAATTGTAGTGTCAGGACAAATGAAGTGTCAATGAAATGTTGTATAAGTATCATTAGTGAATGTGTGTATAATGTAAGTTGTGTGTGTGTGGTGTGTGTGTGTGTGTGTGTGTGTGTGACCACATGTGTATAAGTTAATGTAAGTGTATATGGAAAATGTAAGTTGTCATAGTGAATGTGGTATAAGTGTCATAGTGGAAGTGTCTAAAGTTTCATAGTGAATGTGTGTGTGTGTGTGTGTGTGTGTGTGTGTGTGTGGTGTGTGTGTGTGTGTGTTTAGATAATAATAACATAGGCATGAAGTAAATAACAGTATAAGAATATGTATATATAAAAATAATAAAAATAAAATAATAAAAATAATAAAAATAATAAGTAAAATAAATAAAAATAATAATAAAATAAATAAAAAGTAAATAAAACCAAAATAAAAAAAAAACATATATGTTAATATAATATTATGAGTTAAAACAGTAAAGCAAAAAGTTAAAACAGTAAAGCAGAAAGTTAACTCCCGTACGACAGAAAGAGTAAAGCATAAGAGTGGCCTGGAAATGTGATAATGACAGGAGTAAATCCTTTACAGAAGAAGTAAAGGATAAAAACGATTAAAGACAAAAGGCATACTAATCCCTAGGTGTTAGGTAATAACACCTCTATTGTTTGTACTGCCTTTAATCCTAATATTCAGCAAGAAATATGTTTTAATAAAATTTCGTTACAATTTATTAAAATAAAATTTTATATATTCCAGAACCTCTGTGTGTTTTTATTCTTACATTACAGATTAAAAAATAAAAAAGTATAAAACTAAAAATAAAATAGAAATAATAAAATAAAGTATTAAACAAAATAAAAAATATATAAGAAAAAGCATAAAGTTTAATAAATATATGAGTTAAAGCAGTAAAGCAGAGAGTTTAAACAGTAAAGCAGGAGTTATAAGCATAATAAACATGAGTTACAGCAGTAAAACAGTAAAGTTAAAGCAGTAAAACAATGAGTTAAAGCAGTAATAGCAGAAAGTTTAATAGCAAGTAAAACAGAGTTAAAGCAAGTAAAGCAGAAAGTAAGACGCAGTAAAGGCAGTAAAAATAGGCATACTAATCCCTGAGGTGTTAGGTAACACCTCTATTGGTTTTACCTGCTTTACTGCTTTCAGGTCTATAAAGTTATTGTTTTTAATAAAATTTCGTACAAATTTTAATTAAAATAGAAACTTTGAATAACAGAAGCTCTGTGTGTTTTTATTCTTACATTACAAATTAAAAAATAAAAGTATTAAAACAGAAAATAAAATAGAAATAATAAATAAAAAGTAATAAAACAAAAATATAAAAAAACACATAAAAAAAGAGAAGTAAAGGAGTAAAGCAGTAAAGCAGGAGTTAAAGCAGCAGTAAAGCAGAGAGTAAAACAGTAAAGCAGTAGAGATTAAAGAAGTAAAACATGAGTTAAAGCAGTATAACAAAAGCAATTAAAGCAGTAAAACATGAGTTAAAGCAAGTAAAAGCAGAAAGTTAAAGCAGTAAAGCAGGTAAACAAAAGCATACTAACCCTAGGTGTTAGGTAAAACCTCTATTGTTTTACTGCTTTCTGCTTTAAGGTATTAAAGTATATTGTTTTTAATAAAAATTTCGTACAATTGTCGTAAAATAAAATGATTATAGTAATATACTATTATTTTTCATTCGCTCGGCGGTCGCACTTGCGGGTGCGGTTCGTGGGACTTCAAGCCGGAGAGATCATGCTGCGTCCTGGTGATCAGCTTATAACAAGGGGAAGACATTTATATTAACTCTGTTCTTTGAAGTAGGGTAGAGATGAGCCATCAAATATGATTTCATCAAAGATGAATCATCTATATATGGATGAACCGCTAAAGATGACGGCATCAAAGAAAAAGACCTTCAAAAGGTTGAGGCATCAATGCTAGGCATTTAGATGACGAATAACAAAGTTGGGGCATCAATGCTGAGGCGATTTATCTGGTGCAATCAAAGTTGAGGCGTCAAAATATCGAGTGTGTGAGCGTAAGTAAGTACATCTGCGTGTGGGTGTGAGTGTAAGTGTATATGTTTTAATGTAAGTGTCTATGGAGAGTGAAAGCGCTTATAAGTGTCATAAGTGTGTATACAGTGTTAGAAAAAGAACTAACTCGGTAGTAGGAAGCTTCTACAGCTTGTAATATACACGCAATCGAATTCTCATACCTTATATCCTAGGGGTAGACACCTATATTAAGGGCTATTCGGGCTCAGGGGAGGCTAGAGTATACTAGAAAAGACTTGAAAAAAACGTGGCACTCAGTTTGGGCACTTATGTGCAACTCACTTGGCCTATGTGGCACTCACTGGCACTCATTGGCACTCATTGGCACCATGTGGCACTCATTGGCACTCACTTGGCACTCACTCTGGCACTCACCTGGCACTCAATAGAAAACTGATAGAACATGAATAGAACATCGCACTAGATACGTCCTTACGGTGATTGGAGCGCATTAAAGGTTTGAGGCATCAAAGTTGGGCATCAATAACTCGCTGAGGCATCAAAACTTGTACCCGTAGAAATACATAAAGGTCATGGCGAAATAAATCCAATGGTCAACAAGGTTAAGATATAAAAAAGGGCTACGTCCCTAAAGGAAGGACAGAAAATACCGGTGGCAAAAATTGACCCCATGGTATCTGTCAGGGTGTGTATGTGTGTGCGCACGCCCACGTGTGTATATATAAGTGTAAATGTAAGTGTTATGGGTAAATGTAAGTTCATAGTGAATTCTGTATAAGTTGTAAGTGTGTTGTGTCGTGTGTGGTGTGTGTGAGTGTGTGTGTGTGTGCGCACGCGCACACGTGTGTAAGGTGTTCAAGTTTGGGTGTAGGATCATACACGCGGTTCAAGTTAGGACGAAATATGTGACGGGTGGGGCACGAGTGGCAGAAAATTGGCGTGAGGTCAAAAATGAACCCATGGTGTACGGAAAGGTTAATGCCGTAAATATCATGGTCAAACAAGTTAAAGACGTCAAAAAATAGGGCTAAAGACGCCTAAAGGAAGACTCAAAAATCACCGTGGTCAAAATACACATGGACGACCAAAGGGTTGGTCGCATAATTTCCGTGGGCCAAAAATTGAGGCCATGGGAAGACCACAGGGTAGCCAAAAATTAACCGTGCGGCCAAAATTGACCGATGTTATCTGGCAAGGTGGTCCAAACACGGTAAAGAACATAGAAATAGGGCTATAGCCCCTAAAGGAAGATCAACAAATTTA
>JABUQX010087681.1:0-30000 GCA_015478945.1 Trachelipus rathkii
ATTATTACTATTTATTATTATTTATTATTATTTAATTTTATTTATTTAATTATTTGAGTTATTATTACCTAATAATAAGATAAAAATTACTATATTTAGATCGCTAAATATATTATATAATTTATTAGGAGGTTTGAAACCTACTGTACAAGTTGTACCCCCTACATGCCTATAATATAATATAAATATTATATATAATATAATTATAATTTATTTAATTATATATATATCTATAGGGTGTAGTTAATTATTATAATTTATAGCTCTGTTATTATACAGTACTGCGGGACTGCATGGTTAACTAGCTATTATATATAATGCATCTTTCAAATCATTAATTAGGGTGAATTTCCTTTTCTATATTATATATATATTATTCTAATTATATATATATCTTATTTCTTATAACCTAATAATCTGGTATATATCCTTGTCATATATATATATATATATATCTATATATTTTAATTATATTATATAATTTATACTATAATATTACTATTATATCTTGCTAATGCTCTTACTTCTTGTTCTCATCCAACAATAATGTTCTGGTCTTTACTATCTAGTCATATATAATATATATATATATATATATTACTTAAGTAATTAAAGCTTGAATCTTAATTACACAGAACTGTTAAAAATAACCTTGTTGATATAGTTCCTATTATTATATTTACGCGTTTTTTTCGAAAACTACCATTTTGCTCAAGGTTTTCACTTCGATCGACGTGATCTAATCTTGTTCTGCAGTTCTCATCCTTTTCCTTTCCACGGCTAAAATTGGCTTCTGTAATAGTCCACAAATCACCGGTGCGATTTCGTGTGCTAAATATATATTTCATTATATTGTTTTATAGTCTCCTCCAAATTTACATTTCAATGATATTTTGTCCATAAGTGATTTGCTTTTAGGGTCATATTATCTACAATAGCGGGTATATATCTAGTAGTTTTATAATGATTAAATATATATATATATAATTTAACCCTAAATAAGTAATATTTTATCCATTTTCAATTATAAGCTACAAATTACTGTTTAATTATATAATATATATTATTCTCATTTACCAAATTGTAAGCTTACATCTTAAATCCACCTTCCTACTCCTAATTGCAATCTATCCTATTTTCTATATTCTTACATTAAACTTCTATACTACATAATATCTCTTCATATATATTTTAAATATAATTATAATAATAATATATATATAACATATGTATTATAAATTAATAAAAAAGTACTTCACAAATCATAAGATAATATATTGGATTATAGCAAAAATTAATAAAATTCCGATTAAAATCACAATTGTATACAAAAGATCTCTGTTAAATTCATCATCCTTAGGTTAACTAATCACTGGCACTATATATACTTACATATCATATTAACTTTACTCACAATCTTAACTCATATATAATATAATATATTACTAAATTATAAAAGCAATATACACATAATGATATAATATAATATAATTATGATACTAAGATAAATAATATAATAATACCATGTTCCGTTGCTTATTGGTATTACAATTATATGAGGAGTTAAGGTGAAAAATGTTTTTTTTCAAATATTGTTGTTTTTATATTATTCAGATTAATTTTAATTTTTTCAATGCTTTTTTTTGTACATAGAATTAATTTTTTTTTATCAATAAGTATTAATATTAATATACATTAAATGTATATATTAAAAAATAATAGAGTAGGCTATATAATTAATTAATTATATAATATAATGTATATAATCAACACATATGAATAAGAAAATTTAAAGACAGTTCACAATATATTCTATAACAATAATAGGATAAATATATGATAAATATATAATAATAAACAAAATAAATATTATACCATTATTAATCGATTTATAAAATATACAAGAAACTTATAATCAATTTTCTCTATAATATTATTATCAAATTGTAAATAAAAGCGCCTCCAAATAAAATAAATAAAATTAAAGTACTCAAATATTATAATCTAATAAGCATGTACTATTGATTTTAGTGAATCTTTCTACTTACCATAATAATATAAATTTTATACTATGATAAATTATTTATAAATCATTTATTTATCAATTATATATATATATATAATACTATAATAATATTATAATGATTTTTATGGTTTCCATTAATAAGACCTTCCTGTATAGAGTAATTAATCTTTGTCATTATAAGAAAAGGTAAATTTATAAAATAATTTCTTATAGTGTAATATAATAATACATTGTTATTAATAAGCTTTCGTGAATCTGCATAATCAGAACAAACCTCAATAAGTGACAACCTTTCACAATGTCAGAGAATAGCTCACAAATTGAATATATTAAATATAATTTTTAGAACACTCTATAATAGGATTATAACACTCAGTTTCGTGATAGAGTATGCTAGAGAGAGCATATGTAGAAATGACTAATATTTAAATAAAGAAATAATTTTTCTTTGAGGATGTGAGAGTCTTTTCGATTCTACTAATCACACACGTTTCCCAGACTCTTTTCTCCCTTCAGAATTTCACAGCTACTTGAGTAAATCTGGAACCTATTTGTCTGGTTGACTTAATATCTTGTTTCAATGGCTTTCATTATTCGCAACTGGGTGGTTTTCCTCATGTTCAGCTGTGAAGTCAGGACACAGAGTGTGTGAAATTTTTGCATTATTGACTGATTACATGTCTGAATAATATCTTGTCTCTCTGTTACTGTGAATTGTAATAAGATGTCGAGTCATATGTACAGTGCGTTGTAAATGGAGGGCAGGAAATTGGTGTGGCGCTTCAGGTGAATTACCTTCATTGTATACTACTAATGCTGGTTATGAAAGCCCCTTAACTATAATTTCATACATACTCTAACATTCAAAGATATTGGTCAATAATTTTCAGAATTTCCTAGATCTAGAACATATTAGTTATTATATTATAAATATTATATATGTTATATATTATTATTATAATATTTCCCTGTAGGAAGTCGTAATCTAGATAAATTAGTGTCAAAGAGAGATTGGTTTCAAGATAAAGTATTCTCCCTATTCTACGTAACTACTTTTTTTTGTTTGTCTATCTGTGTCTCTACACAACAAAAGTTTATATTTTTTATTCCATAGTGGAGAGAGCTTCCGCTGCCTAAGCCTCAGGGCCTGGGCCCTTCTTTATCTTACTTGAAGAAAAAGTAAAACGTACAACAACGATCCTTGTGTTTTGCGCGTATTCTAGGAGCAAAAATGTAAAATTAAAATTCCTGATGTCAGAGTAAATATGTATATAATTAACATGAATAACTGGCTTGCCATATTTAGTCCTGTAACTCAGATAGATATAATAGCATAAACGTGGATTAATTAGCCAACGCGTCTACTCATAAATTCCAGAATATTATTATCCGACCATAATCCGAAGTTCACGCATCCCCCAACAAGCCAATAGGTGGAAGAGAGTAGTATATGTGAAAACACCCCATAAAAATTACACCTTTGAACATATATCCGGTTATGCAACCTCAATTTATGGCATTAACTTTCTCTCGGATACCAGAACACTCACAGTTGGCTCTTCTCACAACAATTGTTATTCAAGATTCTTTTATTGGTTTATATTTCATAGATTTTATATAATAAGTTTATATATATATTATATATATATATATATAGAATCAATTAATTTATTTTTATATTTTTTATTATATATATATTTATAAAATCATATATATAATATTATATATATATATAATATTATTATATATTATTAATTATATATTATATATATATATATAATATAATATATATATATAGTAGCATAGGGTAGAACTAAACAGCAAACTGAAATCCCGGAAAGTTGCAACGGAAGTTGCACCATTGTTGCAAACACATTTTGCAACATCCGGTTTTTCAAGCTTGAAGTGTTAAGGTTAGGGTTTTTAAGGTCGCGGAACGAAATTTAAGGTTCTGGAAGACCGTTTAGAGGTTTTAGCCTGAACGCAGGGTTTTTTACCCCCCAAAAGGGCATTAGGCCCGCAAGAGGGCTTTTTGGTTCTAGAAGGTTTTTAATATCGATAGATATTTGATGGTTCAATCGATTTATCGATGTTTTCTACCCCTATATCGATGTTTAAATCGTCTTTCTACGTGCTCTGGTTGACTTTTTACATTGAAAAATATAATCGAAAGAAAATTATTAATAACATTAGTTCGATATATCGCCGTAGTTACAGTGTGATATTGGAGGCCTCGAATCCTGGAAATCTGGATCTGGAAGTGATTCCAGGAACTGAAGTTAATTAAAATCTGAAACTGAAAAACTGGAAAACAGAAAACTGGAAAAACAATAAAATTAAAAAAAAAATTTTAAATTAAAAAAATTTTAAATATAATTTTTAAAATATAAATAGTAAATATTTCGTGTCGCGAAGGTATCTTTATTTTCGGTTGTGTGTTTGTGCCGCCGCCATCAGCCTGGAGTCGAGGTTTCGGGATGCGTGCGTGAGAAGGGGTGCTGGTTCCTTCCAGATAGGAAATTTTCTTAGAAGGATGAAATTTATATAATGTATAGAAGATGGAGGAAATAGACGGATCATGGATGAAGGTTGGAGTTGAATGAGGACCGTTTAATAAATTGGAGTAAGTGTGAAGTCGGTCTAAGTGAGAAAATGGAAGGAGGAAGATAAAATCGGAATCTGTACCAGGCTTTAACCAGCTAGAAACCCCGAGAAGAAGGGTCTCAACTGAAATAAAGAGTGAATGCAATGGAGGAGGAATAATAGAGGAAAGGAGACTGAGAAGGAGACAGAGTTGTATCGGCACCAGTGTTGGAGCCTGCGGTGCCGAGTTAGTAAAAATTCGTTTAGCCTCAGACTGACATTTCTAATTTTCAAAATCTCTTTCTCTTTTGTACCAAACCACTAAAAAATAAAAATTCGAATTATATTTTATAAGTCGGGAAAAATTTCTTAAATCAGTTTTTAATTTTTGCTTTCCAATTAATTTTTTAATTACTTGTTGAATTTATTTGCTTAAAACATTTTGATATTCCAAAGTTTATGAAATGCATAGTAATAACCGAAAAATTTTCATTCTTATGCACCTAAAGCAGTAAATGTAAATCAAACCACCCCCCCTCACCCTCGTAACATACATGAAATCTATTGATCTATTGATCTATTGACTATTGATCAAGTCATAATTTTGTCTAAATAACACAAAATTTCTATTCATTTTGTTTGTTTTTCTTTAAACATTTGTTTTTACTAAATTTTCTTTTATGTTTATAACATTAAAAAATTTGCATTTTTACATACCCTAAAGCATATCAGTAAAGCAAACAACCACTCTACCCTCACTACCCTCCTGATCTATTGATTATTGATGATTGATCTATTGACTATTAATCTATTGATCTATTGGATTCAAGTCCATATTTTGTACAACATAACACATAAACTCTGTATTTATTTGTTTTGTTTTTATTTACATTTTGTTTTACTAAAAATTTATTACTTTTTATTTTTATAAACTTAAAAAAATTATTGCATTTTTACATACCTAAAAGAATAAATCAGTAAACAAGCACCCAGCTAAATATACCCATCATGATCTAGTTGATCTAATTGTCATTGTCTATTAATCTATGATCTTTGATTCAGTATATTTTGTATAAACATAAAAAAACATTAATTTATTTGTTTTGTTTTCTTTAACATTTTGTTTTTACTAATTTTTTCTTTTTATGTTTTAATTAAAAAATTTTGCATTTTTACATACCCAGAGTAAAAGTCAGAATCAAACACCCACTTACCTCCTACACATCATGATTATATCTTTTATCTATTATCTATTATCTATTGCTTATTAATTCAATGTATATTATAAAGTATTTTTTGTATAAACATAACATAAAATAAATTCTTTGCTTTAAGTGTTGTTGTTGAAAGGTCGCGTTTGTTGTTGCATTTGTTGATCGTTGTTTGATGTTGTTGTTGTTGGAATTTTTTGCTTTGTTAGTTGCTAGTTGTTGTTTGGTTGTTGTTGTTGTTGTTGTTGTTGTTGTTGTGTGTGTGTTGTTGTTGTTGTTGTTAAATATATCGTAAACTTCAAGTTAAATGAAAACAAACGTAACCTGTTCTACTTTTTTTTTGCAAAACAATGCCATGTTTAACACAGCACCTTTTGTCAAACATATTCTAAAATATAATGTTAATTTTAGATTAACATTGTAATATTGAAAACTAACAAAATTTATCTAACCTACCTAATGACATATCAGAATTCATTAACAGGTAACTAAAATTAAGTTTAACTTACCAGCAGAAGTCACATAGCAATCTCATTCTTTACTATACACAACGTCAAAATATTATTCATTATATTGATATTTTATTATTATTATTATTATTATTATTATATTATATATTATTATTATTGATTTTATATATTATTATTATTATTATATTTTATTATTATTATTATTATTCCACAGTAGAATTACAGTTAACACCAATAAGGGCGAGGTCACTTTGTCTCAGGTCCAAACTAGAACATGGTTGGTAAATTGGTCTCTACAGACACCTAAACATTGACTTATCTTGTACGCTCAAGGGTAACATCAGAGAACTTGTATTTGCTATCACCAGGACAGCCAATAAATTCGAGGAATGACTCATTAATCTAGAATATCTGTTATTGTCACATGAGAAGGTAACGAGTTGTACTATTTTGTCTTACTTTCAATAATGTTATTTAGATCTTAAACAGTAGTTTATTATTATTATTATTATTATTTTTATTATTATTATTATTATTATTATTATTACTATAATTTATTTATTAATTATTATTATTATTATTATTATTATTATTATTATTATTATTATTAGTTATATTATTGATATTAGTTTATATCAACTATATATATGACATAACAGCCAAATATACGCACACCACACATAACACACAACACGAATCCAAACACTCACAAGCCATCTACACACCACATCACACTCGACAGTCGAACACTTATATCAGAAGGTAAAATGTATATATTTGGTTTAAGGCTTTTATTCCGTTTTAGACTCCGCTCCCTTTCAGAAACTATAACTACAACATGAATGATTTTATGCTATAACAATTGCATAAAGTGATGCAATATTATTATATATTTATTAAACAAACTGGTGGGTTTGGCAAAGGCGCATCATACAGTGAGGAGCTTGACAGCACTGCATAGATTTGGGTGCTGAGTTATATATAAATCGACGAGCTACTCGTGGCTTTCATAATCAAGAGCTCTTACGATCAACACTTTAGGAAACATTTGTCTAATGACTTTTGGTATCATTATCAAGTTTGAAACATGATACTTTTATTTCAAATCAATACTTATTCAGCGAAGTAAGTGTTTTTTTCTTAAATTATTATATATATAATATATAGTATATATATAATATTATTATACTTATATATTATATATTATATATTATATATATATATATAATATATATATATAATATATATTATAATATATATATATATATTATTTATCTATATAACTATAATATGATAGTTATGAGTATAATAGTGTATTATAGTATTATTTAGATGTGTAAGTATATTTATATTTATATTATATATTATTAAGTATATATATTTATAGATTATTTTTATATATAAGGTATATATTGTTTAATGTGATAATAGATTATATAAGGTTATATCATTTAACATGAAGATTTGTAGGCAATATGATTCAGATAATTAATAACGTAAGTATAAAATATGCATTTATCAGATTAACATCAGGGGTAATATTTATACAATATGTTAAAGTTTATCTTTTCAAGAAACGTGCTGAATATAATCATACATTGGGTAAACGCATCCTTCGTGTCGTTATCGACGCATGATTAAAAATGGTATTTGCTGTTGTTAGCTGTGTGTTATATTAATATAGAGGAATGAGAATACTATTGTTAAACTAATTATATTACTGACATAGTGGCTAATTGCAGAGCTCTGAATCATTCGATCCTCCAAATTTTCAAGTCCATATTCAATAAATATGGAAGGGATCTTTAAATTCTCAGGCTAGTCTTCCAAGACTGAAAGCAGCTAATAGAGAAGAGGAAGAACCACTATAAGCTAAGACGCACATCTCTGTGAGAACTAAAACAGTCGATCGAAGTCATACATATAGAATGTAAAGAAGGAGAAAAAGGGAGAACTTCTTCAGTGGACAAATCTTGAAGCGTCATTCGAAATGGTTGTTAGTAAAGTTGTTGATGCTGTGATAAAAGACTAGAGATAAATTGAGATAAAGATAAAAAAAAGGTAAACAAAGTGTAGATGGATAGAGTTTGTAGAACTAATATAACACATTTTTTATGTAAGTGATGAGTGATAGTTCACTTCGTTAACATAGACGAGAATGTAAAATGTTACAAGATCACTACAATACGTTTAAGTGGAAATATAAATCATAAGAGAACAAATACACTCAGAGATGTGTCGACACGGTTGATTGTCTATGTTAAAGGCGTGTGTGTCTTTATGTTGTTTCTTCGCATTCGTTTCTGTGACATGTTAAAATAAACTGAGCACATTGCATTATTTTACGCACTTTATCCACAACCCTTCCCTGTAGTTCACTAGAACCGTACGTTAACACAGGAGAGGTTTTAGAAGCCAATCAACTCCGATTGAATTGATCAGATTTAATTCACAAGAGTTGTACACGATTTCCGGATAGTCATCACTTACTCTCGTAAGTAACGATGATCTCATCTCGCGTCTACATTTACTTTATGTGTTAGGGTCGATGCATGTTTTAGTGTGTGTGGTTGAGCATGATCAGTTGTTGCTTAGGTCTGTTAGGCCATCCTTTATTCACTAACGGTGATAAATTGTTGTACGTCAGATTGGTAGTGTACTTGACGGGTTTTCATAAAATATCAAATTATCTGTTCGTCATCTCGTCATCTAGAGGATGGACATCACTCATATAGCTTAGTGCACAATCTATAGTTTTTTTTTCTGTGCAAGCTGCCACTTGATAGAGGAGGACAACATACTGAAGAGTCAGTGGGAGTAATCATAATGTGTGTTCATACGAAGTTTCAGCTCAGTTTGGTCTGGAATGTTGTAGGTATGGAGAGGGAATATATTAATTATAATCTTCATATCTGGGACTACTCGCATTTCGAATTCTGGACGAGGAAACATGCCCTGCCTCTACAGTGTCCTGACTTTTGGTATTAGGGCATCGGATTGGATTTGATTCGGTTAAGCTAATGCGTTAATCCTGAAGCGGTAGGTACTTGGAAGTATTTGACTTTTACGTATATACCACCGGTTATCGGTTTTTACTCACACATACTATGAGGTGAAGTTAACCTGGCTGGGTAGAGATCTGTGTGAATAGCCTCGTGCTATAATTGCTTCTATTCGATACTCCTTGTCTAACATATTATCACAGTAATGCGTAGCTTGTTGCGAGAGTATTGTGAGGTAGATTTGACCCAGGTGTCTCACCTGTTTTACATTGTACGTGCGTCTGGTTTGTCAGAAAGTTTTAGAAAAGTTTCCAACTGAATTGGAGAAAGGTCATTTACTACTGAGGTAGTAATATTATGACTGTTTACGTTACAGGATAAACAAGATATTGAATGCTTACTCACACATGCGTTGTGTGTGGAGAATAGGAGGTAGGCATACCAGTACAACACAGTTTTAGATTTATGGTACTACCATTACATTACTAGCAGAATCCAAGCTTTTTTGAACCTTTTGAATGTAGAAGTTCCCAGTTGCAATAGTACTTAGTTCGGTTTCTGACTCTATCTCACGACAAAGCACTCTTCTGAGCAATAGCATCGCTCTCTTAGATGGAGCAGCTGATATGTGTCACATTGCAATTTGTGCGTTACGTCTAAGGTAGACGTAATTGCATCTGTACGCTACAATTATTCTTGAGATTGATAAGTCAGTCTGATTTGTGTGCAATTAGAGACACGAGCCTTCGTGTCCGATTATCTAGAATTATGCGATATCAGTCCGATTGAGATGCTTAATAACTACGCTGTGAAAGGTGAGAATTGTGCAGTGCTCATACGGCTGGTCCATTCCAGCGCTGCGTGGGATGCCAGGCCGACAGACTTATGTGCATTCTCGTGTTCCTCTTACATATTGAGTTTGACCGACTGGGCACTGGACTTACTGATAGTCAAATTCAGTGGTGAAAAGAGGCGAAAACCAGGTAAATGTTACACTCGCGACGCTGGAGTTGCTATACATACGAGTTCGATTATAGATCAAGGTTATCGCAAGATCTGAGTAATAGCTCCAAAATGTGGACCTTAGGTCTCTGGCGTTAAGTTCCAGTGACGTATTACGGATTGGTTTGTTTGATGGGAGACGGCTTCAAATGAGAATGTTTGCATTTCGACGGAATCTGTGCGCGTGTGTGAGTGGTGCCACTGCATTAAGGGACACAATAGCATATTTTCCATTATATATTGAGTAGTCACTACTAATCAAGTAAAGACTCTTAGTATGAGAATTTTTCTTTTTTCTAGGTGTTGAAATCTGGTTATCTACAAGTGTAATTTAAGTTGTGTGAACCTAACTCATATCTTATTTTCGCCATAGGCTTGATCATGCGCTTGAACGATCTAATACTTGTGGACGTCGTATAGAGAGAACCAGTAGTCTTAAGTGTTGTCGAATCATAAGGTTTTTATTAGTATTCTATATTAAAAGTAGCATAATGCTGTTATATGTAGGGACCACACGCAATTGAGAAGTAAGCTTATTCACGTCATAAATAGAGTCTTTCGACTACGGACTAAGGTATATGGGATCCACTACCAGCTTTGGCGGATACAATATATAGCAATGATCAGGTTTTCGATGGAATCAACAGTCACAGGTAAGTTTTATTGCACGACTAGCTAAACCAGAATGTTAATCACTGTAGGTAATAGTTATTATTAGTGATGTTTTAGGGCTATGTATATTCATATAGGTAATTTTGATTAGGAGACTGGATAGTATTATCGGAGACGCACATATATTTTGTAGCTAGTATAGAGTACTCATTGATAATGCTTACTTAGAAATGATGATGTTATGCCTCAGGAAAATATACTGATATCGGATGGAAGCACAACGATCGCAGTATCTGTTAATTCTCATCGAGGCAGCCGTTAAGCTGCATGTAATGTAAGAGAGGCAAGGACATGAATTAGGAGTTTAGGGATTAGTTTTCACCTGCTCAAAGAGGGTAGAGTTTCTCGTTCAGGAAGGGTACGAGTGAGGTAACAGGGAGTGGTATCATCATATATACATACCCTATGTGTAGCATTCTAGTCATACCTTTACAGTAGTATTCAGAAGACTATGAGAGCACGGATATATAATTACTAATATCACGATTATGTGTTTCTAGATAGCCGACGGCTACGTGAATCGTGAGCCATGGCAATAGGGCGTGGACACAGCAGGATAAGGTTTGGGCACACATTTGAAAGATAAGGCATTAGCCAGTCTTTGTGATGACTAGTGGAGTATGACAAACCTTTATCTAATGAATATCAGTAGATATAGGGTAAGTTACAAGTACGGTTTTATAGTGTACAGATTTTGCCACATGAGGAGGTATGGGGTAAATGTGAAGTGTGGAATACGGTCCGATATGTGACAATCACTGTTCTATGAACTCCTCCGAAAGGATATTTGGGACAGGTATTAGCTTAGTGATCTTCCCTTCCTTTATGTGGCCTGTTCCACTCTTGGGATTGTGATTATATTGTGTTGCATATTGAGTGTAGGATCATATGATTTTCTGATCATTATTTGACTCACTACTAAACTATGAGAAGAGTCTTATGTATTTACTAAGTTTACAGTCTGATGTAACGTTTTATTAACGCGCTTCCATCGCTGTATTTTTGTGTTAGAACTAGTCTGAAAAACTAAGTTAAGCTATTATACTGTGGTGTTGTTTGGTTTTCACATCTGATAAGCATAAGATAGGCTTGAATTAATGACGTGTGAATAGATACAACTAAGTTGAATTCAATTGTGATAAGGACCTCGAGAGTGACGTAAGTACCTTATGAGGATGTGTCGAATTTTACAGTATCATGATGTTCTGTGCTGGTTGCCTTCTCGTATCTTGTATCTTGTACTGTCGACGGACGTACTCAGACTAGAATCTCCCAGACTAGCTTTCTTACTCTTTGAGTCACTAGTTTGTTTTAAAGTTTATCACGTAAATGGCATCATATGAGAATGAAGGAAGCATTGAAGGGTGTAAGTGTTCCACTACATACTGTCAGTCACACACTTCTACTTGTAGGCATACATGAATGGGGTGTTTGTATTTAGATTCATGAAGTATTTGATGGGATGATACTCTTTACTTTGAGTACATGGTTAATTAGAGGTTTCACCGTGAGACTTATGACTTAATTTGGAGAGTGGACACTGTTGAAATTACTCCACTCTCCCAATTACATTTTGAGGGATAGAGATTACGAAATCGGCATTTTCACCAAGATATTATTTTAGAGCTTCATTCGACGTTAAAGACCAGAATCAGTCTGTGTTCGAGAGTAGGACACTGTCGACACTTAAAAGATGAACTTCTCCAGATTCTCTTCCTTGAAAAATAGATAAAATAGGATGGTGTGAGGAAAGCTATATAGATACTTAAAATAAATTACAGAAAGCCAATTTCCCACCGGGGATGAGACACGTTACTTCACTCAAAGTAGTTATCCCAAGTCTACATCGTTCTGAAGAAGGTATAAATATAGTTGTCACTCGATAAATATACATTGACAGGCACTGACTCCTTGATTAGAGTGGTGCTATTTCAACGTGATATTGCTTGAGGAGACAATAGTAGATAAACCAGCGAATTGAAGTTCTAGCGTCTATCCAATCAACTGAGGTAGCATACATAATCTGAACATAACTAATGTTATAAGCTAAAGATAATCCACTGCCTTAAGCCTACTACGCTCGATCACAAGCTCAGCAAGCATATTATATAAGTTTTTGTCATAATAATTAGCCAAATCGTGTACCATGCTCGTGTGAATATGTCAGGCGTACACAAGATTAAATATCCGAAGCTTGACCTTACCAGTGTAATTATGAGACTTCTGAAGGGCATGTTAAAAATCGTTTTGCTCCTGTGAAGAATGCAACGAATGTGTTATTGATATGAGTATGTATGCTCATAACATTACCTTTGTCATCGATGTTTAGACTGGTAACACACTAGGCATATATCCTTATCGGTGACTAATCAACTAGGGCTATGTAAAACGATAACAACCAGGTAATATAACTATAAGATTCGGTTGTGTCAGTCGCAGGGATGACATATATCGAGATTACTGTATCCTTCTGTGTGTAAGTATGATGAGAACTCATAAAGAATATTAAAGGTAATGCTGTTTATGAGATAAGGCTGAGATAGAAATAGTAGGAATTATATTAAGGCAAAAAGGCCTTACACCCCTAAATATACAAGAAAAAACATTTTAAATGATTTAATTTTCTTTGATATTTAATTTTTTTAGTAATTTAAAAATGAAAAAAATGTTTGTTAATAATATAATATACATAAGTGTTTTAATGAAGGAGATCTAAGTTCGGCAAAATGCTAGCCCATTGATTAGGCAAATGTTAATACATTGATTATAGAAATGTTTCTATTCATAATAACATCATATGGGATGTGAGGTACTATGTTATTGATATTCAAATATAGCATATTAATTTTTTAAGTGCACATATTCTTGCTGATAATGAAAACAGAAAGTATTTTTTAAAGACGTATAGTAGATAGAAATCTTAGAGTCTCGAATAGATAAAGAATAGATTTTGTGTTTTCTTATATATAATAATATAGCTCGGATAGTCACAGGATCCATGCTATAGCTAACTCAATCGGTGAGTAGTAAGTCGATAGGTGGGAATATTTTATATGCTATAATTACAATATAGCATAACCTTACTTACAATATTATTTCAGTACTACGGAAAATTATGGAGGTATTAGTAATTGGTATATCAGGGACAAAAGCATTGAATTGTACAACAATAACAAGCTGATTTAAAGTATAGGTTAATTCTATCAATTACATTTTAGAAATATAACAGACCTCACATATGGATATTAGGCGGTTAAACTTTAAATTCATCTCACTTATGTTAAATATATTATAAATATTCCATCTATGCTATACTACCTGTACAGATATTTATTATTAATGTTTATTTATATAATGTCATAATATAATCTTATTAAATTAAATAAAATTGATTAAATAGTGATAAAAGTTTTATTATTATTCACCTCATTATATAATTATCAACCTTTTGTGCTAGATATATAAATTATTATGATAATGTGTTAGTGAGTGATATATAGTGTATGAGTGTCTAGTGTTGGTATTTCATAATAAAGTTTAAGGTTATTTGATTTATATATATATTTTATTAACTATATATTATATATGATTTGTATTATATATAATTATAAATTATAATAAATATTAATTATATATAATATATAAATTAATATATAAATATATAACATAATATAATATAATATATAATAATAAAATAATATAAATATAATAATAATATAATAATTAATTACTACTGTGGAGTTTAGATAAACATATGTTAAGTAAGGAGTAAGTAATAAATCTCTACCCTTCTCATGGTTCAAAAGATATCTGGAGACATGTGTATAATGTTTCAGTGTCTACACTGCGCGCGACTTATCTCATGTGCTCAAAAAGAAATAAATGTTACCGTCGGGATAAAGTAGTAATCTGGTTTACCTTTCTCATGTGTAAAATATGTCACATTAATGATCATAGTTCCTTCGATGTATTGCATGTGTGTGTCCGTGTGATAATTCTAAGAAACATATGTGATTTGTGAGTATCCTTGAGACAGTACACGAATTAGCGTAATGGTGTTAAGAATGTCTAGTATAGAAGATACCACTTGTATATATATATATTCTGTTTTTATGTCTGCAGAGATCATGAAGGCACACATGTGTTCGACTGAACGGCGTCTCATCTAAGGTGAGTGTGTAATTACTATATCGGGCTCAGGAACTAAAAGATGGCATATCACATTGAGGAATTACATACCACATATTATTATACAATAATTTGATATTTATAATTCAAATGAATACAAATAATAACTATTTAAATAATGATAGTACCTGTAATTCTTTCACCTATTTCAAGATATTATTGATAACTTTCTTTTGTATTTTTTTATAATTATATAATAAGATATATATTAATATTTATACATATGTTTTCTATAGTTTTTAAATGGAGTAAGTTCGTCTGTTGTTATTTAGTTAGAAATATTTGTGATGTCATTAGTTCTTTAATTTTTTCTGAACTAGTGTCACCCTTTTTTCCATGTATATTATATTGTTATTTTTGAGAATAATGAACCATAGAAATAAAAAAACAAATATAGATCTGCACGAGATTTGAGATCCAATATTTATTATGTTTTTATATTTTTAATTTTTACTTATGTTAATGTAAGTCTATCATTGATTTTTCAGAATATCTAATTGAGTTACTATCATTATCCCTGAAAGCGGAGTATTATCTTGCCACTTTTTGAGTTTTAATAGCATGCCGACGTGTATGAGATTCCATAAAGAACAGTGCAGATGTGTTAGCTTTAGCGTGGTTTTAGTTTTCTTTAAGTGATTTAAGCACCCCCCACCACAAGAACGCTCGATAGATCTTAGGCTGATTGTTTACATCATAGCGGTTTATACCTGAATAGCTAAAAACTAACCCAAAAGACGCATAGCACTAATCAACTAAACGCAACAAAGGTATATCCGAAACGTTCGAAATATCGTTCCACATTTCACATAACAAAATCAACACACGCCAGATTCAAACGAAGCAGAGGTAAAGGCCGAGCGCCGAGTGTATGAGCACACAAGCTTAAAGCAAAGACTCATCCTCTTAATGATTTAGGTTTCTATACGTTAAAATGATACTTATATTTGAATAATTATAGATATAGGATTTAATAGATAATAGATCAGTATTAATCAATCGGATAGAGAATGGGGATGGAGAATTGGTGAGTGTACAGGGTAGTGTGTATAGGTTAGGGATGCACCTCGATGATTAAGAATTTCCTGATGTTAGTCTAAATTGGTGCCGCGTGAGACGAATAAACGTAATGAAACACTGGCAAATTGTTAAAAGTTCGATATAAATGAAGAATATTTTTAAGTAAAAGAATATTTGTTTATCAAAGAAATAGCGATAACGACAAGGGAATGCTTCATAGCCTGTATTTAATACCGGGAAAGAATCATTTAATGAATTTGAAATCAATCTAGTCGACTATCTCAATGAAATCGTATCAGAGATGTGAGATGAGGGTAAGTTGCAGAGTAATCTTGTTTTAGAGGTCGTGTATATATTTGTCTGTGTAATGGCTATGTGTTAAAAATGTGAATCTTTTCTCTTAGTATTTAGAACCACCGTGAGTTGATACTAAAGACCTTCTTCAAGGATATTAAACAACATGAATGGGTAAACGGCACAACCAAGCATAGAAAGACGTTTGTTGTGGTTTGTTGAAGCACCACTCGTAGGATCAACTTAGATCAAGTTAGCTAAGTAAGGGTAACTGATGTAACGAGAGGAAGGGGTGAGCAGAAATGAAGAGAATGTGTTGAGATTAGACAGAATTTACATGAGAGAGGATGTCTTCGGATAGTCGAGGTAACGCAAACTTTTTCCTCGAGATGTTCTAAAATGAGTCATTAGTAGGTGGAAGTAATATTGATGTACTGTCTTCAGCGTGTGCAGGACAGAAGTTAAGTAATCATTGAATGCACGTCATTTAGAACCACTTTAATAATAGAGTTATGGTGTATAAATTTCTGATTTTATTTCTAACTTGCAAAGCAATATTCCTTACAATATTAGAAGGGTTTCAAAAAATGGATACATCCTCAGATGTCGCAACCACGCGAGAACAATGACATGACTCATGAGGAAGATTGAGGAATAAGGTTAATGCAACGTAGAATAAATAAAAAAAGGAAGACTCCTGGCAATATATTTTGTTGGCAGAAGCAATAGAAGAACTCAGTAAGCTAGGAGGCATCTGAGGGCCTGAGACAGGCGGTGTGCCTTATGTAGACGAGTAACTAGATGTCAGAAGAAACCACCGAGATGAGCTACGCGCGCAACCGGAAAGAAGCAAGCTAGTCGAGAGAAGAGAGTGCTCATGGTGACAACAAGACATAACATTGAGTCTTCTTTGCACTACTCAGCTTCACCTTTACCAGTCGCATCGTTTCCCGCGTTGTCAAATTTTGGGAGTACACAACATTGGTACTTTTTCCTAACTTTCTTTTACTTTTTAGTTTGAACGTATACTGATATTTTGGGCTAAACTCTCTTGTTCCTCTTCTTCATGGTGCCCTATATACCTTACCTTTACTACTCATATTCCCTACTTTTATTATTTCTGATTGTCTATTTCATGCTCTATATTATTACCTATTACTACTACTACTACACTTTATTCATACATGTCCTTTCTTCTTCTCCTTCCTCAAAATTTTCCTTTCTTACATTATACAATATTTCCAATTATTTAAAGAAATTTAATACTTATATCTATGGAAGGAACCAGCACCCTATCTACCCGTGATAGGGAGCACGCGTCATACCGGAATCGTCCAGGGCCTGATGGCCGGCATGAGGTAGTAACTAATAAACTAAGCAACTAGAAATAAGTACTTCGCTAGTGCCATAATTTACTATTTATTTATTTATAAAAGTATGTTTTTTTTCCTTATAATGTTTTGTTTTAAGGAAGTACTTTTTTTAAATTTTTTATTTTACATTTATTTTTTTTTATTTATTTTTTTATTTACTACACAGTTATTCCGCTAGATTTCCAGTTATCTACAGGATATTCAATTAGTACTTTCCAGTTTCTGGATAATCCTTTCACAGGATTATTCATGAAGCCTCCAATACACACTGTATATAAGATATGACCTACAAAAAAATATAAATATAAATTTGGAGACATATTATTATAATTAAATTATTTTCTTAGAAGATATATATATATATTATCATGTATATATTATAAATTACAACCAGAGCACGATAGAAAGAACGATTAACATCGATATAGGTAAAAACTCGATAAATATCGTTGAAATATGTCATATATTCTATCGATTATTTAAATAATCTAGATATAATATGATCACTATTTGGGGCTAAGCTCTTTGGGTGAGTAACCTAGAGTATTCAGGCTCTAAAATACTTCTACAAAGTCTGAGGTTACTATCCATGAACTTATTAATTGGTCTTGAGTCACTTGAATTTGATCCTAACTATTGATATCGTCAAGCTTGAAAACCGGATTTTTGCTCAAATAAATGTTGCTTTAGCAATCATTCTCGAGTTGATACTTATATATCCGGTAATAATGATGCTTACATTATATCCAACCTATACTATAATAATATATATATAATATATATTATATAATATATATTAATATATAATACGTAATATATATTATATAATAATATATATATATAATATATATATATATATATATTAACTATATATATTAATATATTATTATATATAAATTATATATATATATATTTTTCTATATATTAAATATTATATAATATATATATTAATTATATTTATTATATAAAATTAATATCTTAATATATTAATATTATATTATATATATTATATAATATATATATTATCATGTTGTGTGTGTTGTAGTGTGTTAGTGTGTTGTAGTTAGTGTATTATGTGTTAAGATGTGATGTTGTGAGAATGAGTCAGCGATTATGAGTAGTTGTCAATGTACTAATACGCGTCATAGAAAATGTTATTAATAATATAAGAAAAGTGCTCGTCTGAAAAGCTTGGATCGCTTTAATATACTGAGGAGGTTCATTGCGTTACCGTGTGTATACAGCGTGTGCTATGCTCAAACAAACTTTGTACTCATACAATTTCAATATCTTATATTAAGTTGATGATTTATGATGATATTTTTTTTTTTTGCTACTGGCACGATACTACCGGGGTGAATGATCAATCTTACAGACCGCCAATCTAATCACTATTTGTGCGCAAATAAAATGGACTGTGACGGAATTGAGATTAATCCACAGCCTAATCATTGACCACACGAGATAGATCCTATCTAATAACCCTCAGTACTCGTCATCATGTATTGTGTGAGACAACAATGACTAGCACATCCGTTAATTTTTCTTGCTAATACTTCAATCTGGGAGAATGGTATAAATATGGCTTCACTGTGCTACGTGTTATCTAAGATTTGTTGATATTTACCTCACGGAATAGTGAATGTTAGTTAAACATGCAGAGGAAGATTGAAACTATATATTGTTAAATATCATTTTTCATAATAACAAACCAGCAGATTTGTGGACATGGTATAATATCTTATTCCGATTCGACCTTTGAAATTTCAATTTACCAAAATATGGTTACTATTTCGCAATGATAATACTATGTGGAAAGCAATTGGATGTTTAGGACTTAGTCTTATTTGCAAAGGTAAAGAGAAGTTTGAATTCGACTTTATCTTATTCCACCATTCCCCAATAAAATCTTAATGGCACCTGTGGGATACCTGTCTGGTGGGGATGCATATTTGCATGCATGTGACTGGGTTGGGAAACTCACAAAGACCTAAAAATTTTGCAATGTTAAGTTGGTCTGCTTTTAAATAGAGCAAAATTATATTATAGAATTGGCCCAATTTCAAATGTGTGGAAGAGTCATCCTAGTTTGTTATTCATTCCCATTGAGATAGAAAGGAAAATCGGCCAGATAAGCATTAGAAAGGAGATAAAGACATATTTTAAAGAGAAATGTTTGAAAGTCAAATCTTTTAGCCAAATAAAATAATTTTGGAACTATAAAATTTGAAACTCAGAAAATTTTTGCTACATCCCACTAATTTATAATAGGTAGCTTAGAAGACTGACTCATCAAGTTAGTTTACTAACTCTGTACTGTACCGGAGCAGACACAGACACTAACCTATACAATGTACTCATTCTGATTTACTAAAGCTTTATAGAGAGACAGCCAAATCTTTTGAATTGTCATCTTTACCTCATCGGATATTATATCTTATTACACCATCTTTACGTACGTTATATACTAGTCTTAACTATGTTCATGTAGTATCATACTCAGGTGCTAATTTTTAACTCAAGTTCGGACTCATTATATCTTATTATATACTGGGGATCAATTCAATATATTAATATAGGTAGTGGGTCCCTCAAGGTTTATTTGAATGGAATCTTTGGATAACCCTCAAATTCCTAAGAGATTCTATACCATAGATACAAAGTTTATAAAAAGCCAAATCTTTTGAAAATATAATAGACACCTTATTTTCATTTTATTAATACTAATTTATATGACTCTGGTAATCTCCAGAAATTTTTCTATCGTTTCTAGGAACAGAGTATGGCAGGATTATAGGCTTAGGTACTCATCCATTCTCTCAACGATTCATAAGTGTGGCTCGCGCCGCAAATTCATCACTTTTCGTTGTATTAAAAATATTTATTTTCATTATCAAAAACGTCTTCTGAAGATTCTTCCATTGCTTTCTATCCATATACACGAAAACAAATTTAAGCGATAACCACCTATTATGAAGTTCATCAGTAGTATTTAGTGAAGGGGCTTCATCACCGTCCTCACTATCACCTCACTTTAGAACTGGGGGTGTGACCATATCAAACTTTCGGAATACTATGGGATATCTTACTACAGTTATAGTAAAGACATCACTAAAATGATAACCCAAATATATATAACATCATATATACCAACATATATCAGGTGGCTACAGACACCTGTGTAATCAAAGTTAATTAACCGGTTAATTTATATGGTCTTAAAATTTAAGCTATTCTTTTATTAGGCTAGAGCTGTACCGAGCTATATGAGGTATGCTAAGGTGCCCATTTGGTTGAATGGATGTTTTAAAACGACCTTATTAATTCCTAACACCTATAATGACGTTGCGATTATTCGAGTTAATACACGTCGAGTTTTTTTATTAGATTTTCCCAGTTGCTCTTTTTAGATTCTGAATTTGCGAGCCAGGATAAACTTGTATCCACATACAATTTTCTGTAAGCGCAGATCTTCTGACCTCCAATGTGTTCATTTACACGGTTATTACCACATTTTAGATAGTGGTTTAAACCATATGTTTTTCTCCCTTGCTGTATTTTCAATTCTTATTGCTTCGCTGGAAGAAAAAAAGATTGGCGACTCTTGCCGGGGGTTCAATGATCATGTAACTTCTTCGTACGTTAGTTGAACTTGCTTTCTTTTGTGACTAGTGAAAATATAAAATAGTCTACATAAGCGTTGTATTTATAAATATATATATAGATATTTCATAAATAAGTAAAAAAATAATAAATATATATCTAAAATTTTAGGAAAAATAGGCATTTTTTTTTTATTTTTTAACTTTTTTATTATAAAAAAAAAAATAAATTAGTGAAAATAATGAGTCTGTAATAATTAAAAGTTTGTATCACTATTATTATCAAAAAAACAAGAAGGATTATCCTTTTAACTCACAGAAACATACTTATCTCTATTTATATTAAAAAAAAAAACCTGCATCATAAAATAATAAAATCTTAAGAATCCATAGTCCAGCAGAATACATAAAGCACTTTAATTTTTTGTCTGAACATATCATTAGGCCAATAATTGGGTTAGGGTTCTATTCCACTATTGTTATATTCTTTTTACTCATATATTAGGTATTATTAAGGTATAGTTTGGTATTCTTGCCAGGCGCCAGTTCTACTAGGGCAAAACCAAACCTTATTTATGTCTTAAAATCCCTATATCAGGATGACCGAAGAATCACATGAAAAAAAATCAGCTGATTTTTAGACACGGATTTGTGTTTAATATTAAGAAAAATCACTCGATATTTTTAGTATTGTGTTTGTCCTTGCATTATTATTTTTTTTTATTTTTTGGGTGAAATTTTCAGTTTTCAAAATAGTTTTTTTTATATTAGTTTTCTTGTTATTTCTTCTATAGGAGCTAATAATAAATATAAATTTATAGAATATAAAAATTAAAATAAACAGTATTGTTATACTATATAGGATTTTTTTATATATGAAATTTTTTCCAATATTTCAACTAACTAAGGGGCATTTATACACACACTATGGATCTGGTTAACATTCTTGTTTAGTATTGACTGAGATTCAGTGTTTTCCATTGGTTAGATATTGAACTATAGAACAATAGAGCCATAGAATATAATCATGAAAGATTAAATATTGATCAGATGGGGGTAATTTATATACATTTGTTTCTGTATAATCCCGTCGATTAGATACGACTATATTGAGGCCAGTATTAGAATATGTTTCTAGCAAATTTATTTGTAGGACCATCGCTTATAGAAAACACGCATGAGATAATGAGCTGGATTAGGGATGCACGTATAAAGCAAGAGAGGAGGAAATTTTTGGCTTTGAGAGGAATAAGAGTTAAGAGTAGTTGTCTTGATATAAGTTATGCGAGTTATCTCTTAAAGTATTATTTTATTTTAATTATTTTTATGATTGTAACTAGGCATATTCTTAAGATTGAACTTTACGTTTCTTTTATCATTATATATATTTATATTGGTTAAAAATAAAACGTCATAAAATAGGAGACCATGGGTTACTTAAATGTATTATTTTTATTAATACAGAGCAAAAACCTGGAATGAAGTAAAAGGTACATATGTCAGCCATTATTAAATTTATATTTAATTTAGTATGAGTTGGCTTGGGAACATATTCTAAACGATTAGGTCCAATGTCGGAGGCTTTTAAATAGCTGTATATTATCTATATATTTAATTATAATTAGGGTGAGCTGATCTAGGGTGACATGTTTTATCATTTAGAATTGGTGATTCCATATTTAGCTTACTTTAAGTGTATGTAGTGTGACATTTTTCGTTTCGTCTACAAGAATAATCCTACAGGAGAAATCAGTCTAAAAGGATAACGAAGTTTACGAGGACTTTATATTAAATGTGATATAATTCATTAAAGTTTAATTTTTCATTTGATTGACTTGGGACATTCTTCAAATGGATCAAAATATGGAACTTTTTTAAGTTTTATTTTAATTAATGTAATGTGATTATTGGTGGTTTGCTTGAACAGCTACATATGTGCCTAATTATATTTAGTCGGTTATATATTATTGTATCTAATATTTATAAAATAGGGTTTTATAGACTGTTAGAAGAATCATTCCAGACGTATTCTCAAGAAGAATCAGGCCGGCTTTTCTTAATTATCTTATGTTTTGTGCAAGTTGTCTTTGCCAGAGTGGATCATAAACGTAGGGCTCTATAGGGTTACTTATAGGTCTTAAAAAAATATATAGATAAATTATATATCTAAATATAATATCTAATAATCAAAAGATGGCTTTAATGCGTCTTTACTTTAAATTATACTGTATAATCTTCTAGTAAGTGAATGTCACAAGTCTCTTAATGGACGCTTAAAGGAACACAAACCAAAACTCAAGTAGGGCCACATCGCGGCCTTCTAAAATTTATATTGGCATTTCATTTAAAAAACTCTAATTTGATTGACTGGAAACTAGTTCTAGAGGGTCAATGCGGGCTTTATTCAATATTATATACTTCAATCTATTAGATAGTTGCCTTAAACTGGTTACGATGGGTCTACTTGCGCGGGCAACTCGGGATAGGACCCCCAACATTAGGCTTACCTTCAATTTTAATTGCTCTAATATAATTAATGTATACATTTACTTAATATATATAATTTTTATTGTTTATCCTTATTTTATTTTTAATAATGTTGACTTGGACATGTCTTGAGGGGAGGTCCATATGCGGGTTTCTTAATTAAATTAATAATTATTTATCTTGTGATTACGATATAGTGGGAGACAGTCCTCACCAAGGCATGTACGTCATTCTTAAAAGTAATTATACTTATAATTTATTTTAAATATGATTGATAGTTCATAAGATGGTTCAAAATGTGTTTCTTCTTTTTTATTATTATATTTTAATTTAATTATTATGTATTTAGGACTGTCAAGATAGGCCCATGATGCTTATTAATAGTTTTAATTATCTTATTATTATCTTAAATTTATTAAATGGACTGACTAAGGAACATTATCTAGAAGGGCCAGTCATCTATAATAATTAATTTCATGATGATTGACTGTAGACATTCTAGAGAGGTTAATGCAGGTTCTTAAATATTATTCACTAATATATATTATAGTTGACTGAGGTACAATATCTTGTATAGGTCAATGTGCATTCTTTAATTATTATTTCTTTGTAGTTATTATATTTAATTTATTGAGTTATGATACTGGACTAATGATCTTGAATAGGACCTAATAAGGCTTATCTTAGTATTATTCTTTATTATTGTCAAATTATTATATAAAATTTGAGGTTACATTTCCAGAGTAGCAAAATAAATATGTCGTGCATTCTTATATTTATTAATTTTTTTAATGGGTGCCTAGTAGATGTTTAAAATAGTATCCATGCTGAGTTTATTATTATAAGTTATTTAATTAACTTAATATATTATTTAATTTGAGATTTAGACTGATTACAAATATTTATAGAAGGGGTTATGGCGTAGCTTCTTAATTATTTATCTTAATAATATATTATAGTATTGTTGTATATTATGGGAAAGTTCTTCTAGGTATTAGGACACCTGTCAGTGAGTGTCTTAACAGAAATTTTAATTATATTTTATCTTATTTTCATTGTGAATATATTCTATTAATGGTTGAAAATTTGATGGAACTACTTTAGGACATTCCTGAAGGGCTATCGCCTTTATTATTGTTCCTTAAATTATTAGAACATTATGAATAAAGCACTATGTAAAGAGACATGGGCCTACAAAGATGTCCGCACATCAAGCACACGATCATAATGCCTATCACCAAAATACAGGCATGCTATGACATCCTTATGCTACCAAGATGTTCACATTCCCTATTTATAACATCACTAAAATAGTCAAAACTGCTTCTATGCAAATCCTGCAAAGCTACATTATAGGGCTTGTTAATCAAACTTTATAATGAAGACACATATGTAACATGATAGTCACAGGTTGAAAGCACTTCATGGGTCAAAAACAACAATGAATTCGACACTATTGAAAAAAGATCAAATCTATGCAAAAATATAAGAACGAATACTTATCAGCAATCCAAAATTTCCCCAAGCACCTTAGGGGAACTTTTAATCCGATGTAGCTAGTACGGTAAAAAATATGAAGTGGATTGAGACCTAAGTATAAAATAAAATTGTGAAAAGACTCGATTCAATTAAGATTATAACTTTGCTTTTAAAATGTCAAACGAACAAAAAGGTTAGGCCAATTATTTTTCTGCGACTAAAATCCTGCCAATTTGGCTTCATACATATTTTCTTATCGTTGTTTTTTTATATTTTTATTGACTATAAATATAAAGTGTACACAAATCAATAAAAAAAAACTTCAAATAATTTTTTTATATCATTTTTATGCCTTAAATGTTTATAGTTTCATAATTGGATTCACAGGAACTTATATTACCAAAGGTAAAGCCTTTGGTATTTGAAAAGATTCCATCTAGATCTGAGTTTTTTTTTCAGCAACATATTAGTTAATTTTTGGAATGGTTTATTACAGGATATGATTAATAGTAGACTAGTTTTCAGGCCCCAGGGAATTACTTATTTTTCATCTCTATTAAAACCAGAGACAAAATATATTGAAATGGATTAGTTTTGTCAAAATAAATAACCTAGTTTTTTAACCTTTAAGAAAAAGTTTGATCAATATATGTATGACCAAGGTATAGTACAGTATGATTTATGTATTTTATGATTTGACCAGTGTCAGTTCTAGTAGGGTTACCTGGGTTCATTTTATCATCTTGGACCCTGATCACTTTATGGTAGTTATTTTCGTAATTTTATGGGGACATTGGTGATTTGGCTTTGAATATTAGCATATTTGTTGACATATTTGTTTAAAATTAGTTAAATGATTTGTTGCATGCGTAATTTGAAATTAGATTAATTATCATCATTAAAATTTAAATCTAAGATGAGCCATTCAAATCAAATTATTAATTTTTTATAGTCTTGATAGACTGATGGGACTTCTACCTTTCTCTATTTCTTATGATTTTTAAAGTTTTATCTAAATCAAATATTTATTCTCAGCAGGGTTAATTGGAGCTTAAATTTTGCAGTTTGCATTAGTGCATTATGACCTTACACTAGAAAATAAGTGCGAAGCTACATAGACTTATCAGATACCTTCCCATCCCTTATTTCATGCCTGCAATTTAGATTAAACAGAATTTGCTACTATTTCAAAATTACAAATGTAACTAGCTCTTGATAGGTACCAATGCCAATATCTGTATACTAAATCGAGCAGTTTGTAGACCTAATTAAAATTAAAAGGCAGATGTTAACCCCTTGGCATTCGAATCTAATTGAAATTGGAAACTCAATTGATAGTTTTCCTTAATACTAGTCCATAGTCCACAAGCTCTCTTGATTGCAGCGATTTAGTTTATAAATCATAAATCAATCCTCATTTGAATAATTTTCTCTTGCAAATCTAGATAAAAATTGTTCTATTAGCCTATGTATCAAATGGCAACAATTTATTATTTAGCTTTGTCTTCAATAGGCCTATCCTTGAATCTATTTTTAAAATGTGAATAAGCATTCATAGTGAGTTATTGTAATATAAGTATGTCAACATCTGAAAAATTTCCTGAAAAAATTTTGTTCTTAAGAAATAGGTCTACATTTTGAAAAAAAACTGAAAATTTTAATGAGTATCTTGAAATCGTAAAATAATTGTACCGTACATCCAGATAACTAAAATCTTAGTTTTTTTTGCTTCATTAAGAATTGAAATTGTACCTGCAATGTAAAAGATCATTTTGGTTTTTGAAGGCTAAATTCATTGGGAAATGATTGATTTTGTTTGAATTCTGATTTATAAAATTCTACAAGCCTTTTCAAATGCTTGTCTTTTTACAACCATGTTCTGTATGAAGAATTTTTTTTTAAATTTTAATTTTACAGGGTTCACACTTTCTGGAAAGTCGGGGAAAAAAAAATTGGTCAGGGAAAGTCAGGGAAACGTTTTAAAATATGCTGGAAGTCAGGGAAATTCCAAAAAAGTAAGGGAAATTTTAAAATTTCCAAACATATGAAGAATGATCCATGGACCAAGTTACATATTTTTGATATATTTTTTTTTCCTTACTGTATAATTGTGGAATGAGAGATGTATTTGATAATTGAATGAAAAGGATGGGTGAGGAATGACATTCCATAAATCTACTTCTATCCTGTTTCTTTCTATTTTTAGTTCACTATTACCACCTACTATTCTTCCTATTCTGTTCGTAGAAGTTGTTCCAAGTTCATCCTTCCGATTGAAGGTGATTGGTATATGGATGTGTTTTAGACTGTATGACTTATGACTTAATCTGTTTATATCTTTTTCTTTTTAGGGATTATACTTTTGAGGTGTTTTTTTTGAGGTTTGACTGAAGTGATTTTTGATTTTTGCTCAGGCTAAGTATTTATATTTATTTATAACAAATGACTTCAAGCAAAAAAAAAGCTCACTTTAAACGACAGCTGGTTGGACGTCAAACTGAAACTTGGTTCATTTCTGTTCACAGAATTACAATGTCTCGTACTTAATATTATGGAAAAGATTTTCTTAAGTCCAGTAAAATGCATGCTACAACCAACAACTAAGCTTTTTCATTAGATTTACATGACAAACTTGAATGCCAAACTGTGTGCAAATCAAATGACAGAAAAGATATAGAAAGATGTCCTCTGAAGTATAAAAGCCTGTCCAATGGCGCTCATCATTGGATCCTAGTATATGCTTTTTCATTCAGCCAGAAACAAGGGAAAGCAAAGATTTTGATTTACTTGCTAGACGGCATTGTACACCAATAACTGATCACAGATTCTGTTGCTGAGAAGGAAAAAGCACTATACTCTACTTTTGCAGTGAAGCTCATTCAACCCTTGAATTAAAATTCAAAATATTTTTGATGGTGATTGTCCTTCTAGAGACCTTGATGAGTTTTTTTCTTCTATAGCAATAAACATTGGTTTATCAGATTTTGTGGCAGAATATATTAAATGTTCTTTGATATTTTCTCATGGAAATGCGACAGTGGAAGGGGGTTTTCTATAAATTAAGGCAATTTTAGTGGAGAATTCTGAAGAACATAGTCTGATTTCTCAAGAACGGTGCACAATGCTATAGATCTCATGAAAGTATTCATAAAGTTCCTATCACTCAAAAAATGTTGACAAATGTAAGAGCTGCCCATAGGAGATATGAAGAACGTCTCAGAGTCAAAACAGAACAGAAAGAATAACAAGCAAGAGATAAAAAGGTTGAAAAAAAGAATATTATCCATACAGATCAATAAAACTTGAAGAGCAGAGAAAGATGTTAAAACTGAGGCTTTTAACAGAAGAAGCCGCTATAAAATCAAAAATTCAAATGCTTGAGAAGAAAAAGTTAATCTAAATCTCCCCATTTAGAACTTTTGTGAATTACAGTGGACGCTATTCACCTAGGCTATTAATGTAAGCTTGTAATTTATTTTCTTTTTGTATAAATAAAACTGTTTTCTTTTGGAAAAAAATAAAAAATGGAGTTGGGGATAAAGAACACAATTCTAAGGAATCTTTATTCTAAAAAGAAAATGATTTCTTTAAATTCAATCACATGATGATGAACAATTCTAAAGGTAAATTTTGCCTTCAATTTAATGTATGAACTGAGTACATAGGCCTGCAAATAAAATTAATAAGATATTTTAAATGCACCAATAATAACAAAACATCGCTGGTCAGGGAAAATTTGCAGATTTGGTCAGGGAAAGTCAGGGAAATCAAATTCAAAATTTTAGTGTGAACCCTGTTTTATGTAGGACAGCAAACAGTCAACTGTTATTGTTACACACATTTTAATTTTATTTACCTTAATATGTATTTTTAATATGTAGGCTATTTAAAATTACTGAGTGTACTTTAGGATTTTTTTTTTTACCTAAAACTAAAAATCATCTGTACTTAACCATCCATATCTGAATCCCCACCAATGGAATCTTGGGTGTTACTAAAAGGAATGTTACACACTTAGAATACTTTTTGCACTTATCTTAAAATAGTTTTGCTTTTGGAATCTTTTTAAGAGTATCAAGAAGGAGTTCATCATTCATTTATTGCTTTTGATTCGAATTGTTTTTCCTTTATGGTTTTGAAATATCTTGTAAGGTCTTTATAGCATAATTGCTAAATGTTTTCTAACATAAGACATTGATTTTGGTTCATTATTGGGAGGAGAGACACCAAATGGGAAATATTCTGCCAAATATTGATGGGACCTTTTATTTTTTTATTTCAGAGTTGATTATTAAAGGTTTTCTGTAAATTTTTTTTAACAATGCAAATTATTGCAAAAATAAATATTTGAATAAGAGACTATCACACAGCAAAATGGATAATGACTTCCCAGGCATGACATAGTATGGGTAGTGAACAATGAATTGAAAAGGTTTTCAAGGTATTATATACCAAAAGCATGAAATTGGGCAGAAAGTACCAAGTGTTTGTTGGAAATTTATAGCTGTAGCTATAGCTCATAAAGTGTTGTTCATGTGCTAGTGCTGGTTTTTTTTTTTTTTTTTTTTTTCAGGAATTTTCCAAAAGTGCA
>JABUQX010087681.1:35000-51103 GCA_015478945.1 Trachelipus rathkii
TTGGAGGATAGCTCAGTTGTATAGCGTCGGGTATATTATCCTCATTCGCAACAGGCGGTGGGTTTCAATCAGAGGAAGAAGGCAGTAATTTCTTTATCTCCCCATTATATATATGTAACTTATTCTACATATTCTAATTGCGATTTATTGAATATTTAACATCTTAAAATATAAAGAGCGAGGGATAGGACAGGCTGGACACCTGGTGATGTCGCCTTGACGGGAGCTCGGTTGCTTTATAGCTGTTCTTGAATCCAACTTTTTTGGGTGGAGGAATAGCTCAGTTGTATAGCGTCGGGTATATTGTCCTCATTCGCAACAGGTGGTGGTTCAATCCCAGAGAAGGCAGTAATTTCTTTATCTTCCCATTATATGTTCCTTCTTTATATATAATTATATAGGGCCTATATTATTTTATATCCATATATATTATATATATATATATATATATATAAGTTTTTATATATATATATATATATATATATATATATTATATATATATAATATATATATATATATATATTATATATATATATATATATATATATATATATTAGTATGAATATTATAATATATATATAAATTTTTTTCAGGAGAAGCAGATTGCACTTATAAAGCATATGCTTAATCAAGGAAATATAAATGAAACAAAAGAAAAACTTGAACATCTTTCAAGTACAATAAATGACGGTGGTTTTCATCAAACATCAGAGAGAACTCGATTTAGTGTTCAGGAAGTTCTCTCACCTGGAAATCTCTCAACTATTAATGAAGATGCAGACACTTTGGGTCAGTAAGAATTCTATATTATTTATTAAATTATTATTTTTTATTATTATTATTATTATTATTATTATTATTATTATTATTATTTCTTTATTCGACACGCAGAACATATATTGTTGGAATTCTTTCTCCCCTTCCCCTCCCCCCCCGTCACACAGGGATATATGAAAAAAAGTGTTGTCTATTATAGTAGTAGTGTTTTATGATGATCTGTATGTGATGCGGATAGTCTACTGCTGTGTTTAAAAAGAGAGTGGATATAATGCAAGAGGGGCGAACCATTGGGCACTGGAGTGTTATAGAATGTACCCTAGACCCTAAATGCCCAATTATTGGGAGGTAACCTCATCGCTTTGAGAGAGTTACTTCCATCCCTCTGTCCCTTTGGTCGCCTCTTTCGACAGTTATATTTTATTATTATTATTATTATTATTAATAATAATTATTATTATTATTATTATTATTATCATTATCATTATCATTATCATTATCATTATCATTATCATTATCATTATCATTATTATTATTATTATTATTATTATTAGTATTATTGTAAATTGAAAATTGAAAATTGTAAGTTGTAAGTTGTAAATTATAAATTATAAATTATAAATTATTGTTATAAGAATGGATATTCTATTTCCTCAATATTGATTGAAAATTGTAAGGTTAAATTTTTTTTTTTTTTTTTATCTTTGTTATTTTAGGATCAATTATGAGTGTATCCGATTTGGAATTAACTGATGGAGATGAATTGGAAGTTTCGAAGACAAGGTCAGGGAAATCCTTTAACTTGTCCTCGTCACCAAATAGGTCTGGAAATAAGAGAAAATCTTCACCTTGTAAAGAGAACAGATCCAAATTTAGAAAATCAAACGAGGTAACAAAATTATATAATTGATATTGTTTTTATTGGTATTACTTCTTTTTATAACCAGGTTATATTGATAAACGCGCGCGCGAGCGATCGCACACGCACATAGTGGTTTATCTCCTTTATAAAGAGTGGGTAATTCATTTTATTAGAGTAAGTGAAAACTTTTTTATTTATTTATTTGAATGGTTTTTTTAAGATGGGATAGCAACGTTAAATTGCCTTTGAAGGATTTTACTCAATATTGAGTGACACTCGAACAATAGGAATAGTGTATCTAATTAGGTAAAAGGAAAAAATTTTTCATTAAATTAATTACCCTGTTTAGGGAGGCAATGTGGGTAGGGCAAGGAAAGTTTTTTAGCATAGGGTATTATTATTATTATTATTATTATTATTATTATTATTATTATTATTATTATTATTATTATTATTATTATTATTATTACCTATTGTAGGATAAGGAGAATGAAGGAAGGGTTGCCGACGATAAAACTACTTTGGAAAAAGAAGCTGAAAACCATTCCAATTTGGAATTTATGCCATCTGCTCCACCACTCTCATCTCGTAAGTACAATTTTTTTTTTAAATATAATTTTTCGACGTGATAGAATTGAACAGAAATTAACTTGTTGTTATTTTTCATTGTAACAGGTGAGAACATAGTTAGAGAATCGTTCTTAAGTAATGTTATGAGGACTCCAACTTTTGGAACTCCTTTAGCTTTACGTTCAAATGTAAGTATTTAGTAGTTTTATTTGCTTTCATTTCTCAAAAATTTGATAAAAAGTTTTGTGGTAATGGCTATTCCTGATTGACATTCTGACTTAAGACATGATTATATATAATATATATATATATATATATTATATGTACTGTTATGTTTTTACGACTCGTCAGTTTTTGAATTTTTTTTGTTTTTTTTTTATATATTTCTGTATAATGTACGCTAAACATTTCAATTAAGTGGTGACTCTACAAGATTCAAAATATATAGGCTGTTACGTTTTACGAATCAGTCAGTTTTAATTTTTTTTTTAAGCTAAAGGCATAACCCAAGGTAAGATGGAGTAGTCGGGTCTCTCGGCATTCGGGAAACGTCGGGGTAGTGACTTTTCCCCCCCTCCGGGGAGGGTTCCGGAACCCCCGTTCTTTGGTATTTTGGGTGTCGGGGGGTCCTCCACGCTCTTACGGGTATGGAAAGACGCTCCCTCACTCATTTTTTTTTATTTCTATTTTATATTTTTTTACTTTTACATTTTTTGTAATAACCTATAAATGCTTCTCAAAATGTAATTGGTTTTTCTGTTAAGTGTCGTACTTTTCGAGATATTTCATTTTTTATTTTTATTTTTATTTTTTTTTTATAACATTTTTTGTATATAAGCTTTATATGCTGATTCAAATATGTAATTTGGTTTTTCTGGTAAGTGTCGTACTTTTCGAGATATTTTATTAGAAAATTTTTTTTTAATAATGTGATTTTAAAAAATTATTAAATATTTCGAACTTTTGAATCAGGTTCCGTCACTACTTTATTCATTGTTAGTATCATATACTAGGAATGTGTTACAAAAAAAAACCAAAAAAAAAACTTGACGGAGTGTAATCCATATTAGGGCTATAAGGCCTACACTACACACACACACACACATTATAATATATATATATATTTATAATATATAATATATATATATATATATATATATATTAGAAAATTATTTATACTATTTATACAAATATATATATATTATAATACAATATAATATATATATATATATTAATAGCGGTTTTTGCATGAGGTATGTTGTTACCTGTGTTAATATTTAGCAGTGAAACTATGGTGAATAAGAGGTATAGGTCTAAAGTAAAATATGTTTTTAGATGGCCAATCTTAGGACGGTGTAGCTGTGAAAAGAATTATTAAAATGTGGAATGAACGCATTAGGTTTGTTTCGGTCCCATGGAACTCTAGGGTGGAATTTCTGACTGGCTGACGAGTTCTCACTTGAGGGTTTAAAGGATGGTAAGCTGGGTTTTTTTTTTGACTTGCGTCTTATTCTTCTACTACTTTTCTGTTCCGGTGACGGAAGCCCTCTACCCCAGTATTGGGGTGAAAGGAAGGTGTGGCGTTGATATATATATACTATATATATATATATATTATATATATTAATATCATATATATATATTACTATATACTATAATATATAATATTATAATATATATATATATATATAATATATATATATATAAATGTATATATATATATATATATATATTACAAAATTCAAAACCGCTGATTCAAATCCTAAAAATATCCAAAGTCCACAAATATTAATCTCTATGTATTTTAAAATATTTACTTTTACATTCGTGCTTGCGTGTCTCATACAATGCAGAAAATAATTTGCAGCTTCTAAGACAATATGTGTTTTTTTTTATTAACTTCTTCCGGTGTGGATTATAGACTTTGAGTTGATTATAATAATGTACAAACATAGTAATAGTTTTCAGGTTCCCCATAGAGTTTGCAGTAATAATTTTACTGCACCAGTCATTTACAATCATATTAGTACTTATTTTTTATTTAAGATATGTCAATCCCCATCATTCTTATTCTTCTCATTTCCTATAATAAAAGATTTTTGGGGGGGAGGCAAGGGAGGAATTGCCTCCTAAATAATTGCAGAGCGCCTAGGGCTATTATTTCATTTGTGATATTTGATGTTTAGAGATGATTTCCTTCGTCGACCTTTTCTTTCGAGTTACCATAAACAAAAGTTAATTAACATTTAAACGATAAAACTGAAAACAAAATTCTGCCTCCTTATCAGTCTCAGAGTGCATTCGCAAGGCTTGTGAAAAATGTTTTTCACTGACTTCTAAATTTACCTTGCCTGGCCTATTTAAGGGGGACATTCGCCAAAATTTTTGCCAGATTTAACATCACAATACAGGCATACATAGAATGGGAGACTGATGCGCGTTGAACAACGTTTTTCCTATTTGGAATATTCACATATTAAGATATAATCTAAAACCCTCATTTCATATTCAGTCCTTTAGAAGGCTCACAAGGGGAGATGTTGCAAGTTAACACTATTTCTATATCAGCGGAATCAAGTAGCCAAAGCATATCAAAGAATACAGAGTGATTAAGGGGTTGATTTTTCAATATTTTTTTGTTCAAAATAATTAACAAATATATACTTTCGATACTGTAATAAAATATTTAGATATATATGTATATAATAGTAATTGATAACTGAATATATGTATTAGCTAATATAGATATGTTATATAGTACTATATATATATATTATATTAGCTATATATATATATAATATATAATACTATATATATAATATTATATTATATATTATATATAAATTATATATATACTATAATATTATATATATATACATATATATACTTGTACATTGCCTAGTTCTACTGTCTATACTATATTATATTTATGTAATCAAAGTATAATAGTATAGTATATATATATATATGTTAAATATATATATATTATATTATATATATATATATAGTACTAATCATATTATATATATTAATATATATATATATATATAGATACTATATATATAATATATATATATAATAATACGTTCATGATAAAATGAAATAAGTACTACACGATGAGCAAAAATATTCTCCTCCCCCAGTTTCAGCCACGAGCCGACACTGTTTGCCACCTATTGTTGTACAACTCCTTATCTTTCTTCCCATTTCCTTTTATGATATATTATCCGTCAGTTCCACCATCTGTGTTTCAATTTCTTTTTTTACCCTTGTTTTCATTTTGCTTTCGATAGCACAAATTTGCCATTTTCCCTTCGTCAGAATATCTTTTATTAAGTCTACCGTTCCCCGAAAATTGTAACAAATTCTTGTCCTTCAGTCCCCTTTTATGATCTATGGCGTTCTCTTCCACTAATATTATCGTATTATCCGTATAATATATATATATACTATGATATATAATATATGATATATATATATAATATATTTTTATTATATAATAATATATAATATATATATAGTATATATATATATACTATACTATATATATAATATATAATATTATATATAAAACTATATATAAAACGCGATACCAAAAGTATTTGAGGACTTTTATCGGCATCCAGTTATAAGCCGGATATTCTCGAAGATCAGGCTTGAAATTTTCGTTTAATTTTAATGTACACAAGCGATTATCTGATTAATATGATTCAAAAGATAATAAAAGATTATTTAGACAATAACGTTTTTAAAAAAACATTTTCTTAAATTTCTATAATGTTGTTCTCATTTTTAAATTTCAAACTATTTTGAAATTTAGTCCAAAATTGTCCAACGTAAATTGTTGAAATTTTAGATAACAATGCTTGTTTGCTAAAGTTCCATCTCCAGTAATTAAAATCAAAGTTGTTTAAATAAATTGGGAATAACTCCTTATGACTCTTTCGCCAATTTTGTTAAACTTTAACTCTAGTGTTGGAAGTTATAAGTGTATGAACTTAAGGAAGTCAGTGTAAACAGATGCGAGTCTTTACACCGATTGGTCCAAAAGAATGGTTGGCAGTTTTAAACTACAACTTGTTTAAAAATAAATTAAGTAATGATAGGTTGGGCATAAAAAAAAGAAAAATTTTGATCTATTTCTTCAATTCTAAATTTTAAAACAAAAAAAAACAAAACATGTTTTTCGAAATATTATATATTTCCATGAAACATCTTGAATACCAATTATATATATTAATGTTTTTCACAATAAAATTATATAAAAAACAAAACCAAACATTTCTCAAATGGAGAGTAATAAAAGAATTTTCAAAATTACCATATCTTGACTTCAACAACTTGAATTCAATATTTCTAACAGAAAGATAAAAATGAGAATTAGTATTACCTATGCTACTTAAATTGAAGAAAAGAGCATTTAGAGACTATAAAATCATTATTTACTATATATATATATAAATATATATATATATATATATTATATATATATGTGATGATTAGTACATATATGTTAATAACACCTTATTCATAGAAGAGGTATATTATAATATTTTCCTAAAAAATCTATATATATTTCTATATATATATACCTACATTAACTATATACTATATACTATATAGTATTATAGTATATATATATATTATTATATATAATATATACTATATATATATATATATATATATTATATATATTATATGTATACATATTATAGTATATTATAGTTAAATAAAGATGGAAGGTTCTGTATTTATATTTGAATATTACTACAAATAGTCATTTAGTATAATTTTGCCGTTTGATAACTTCAATATAATGAATACTACAAGATGCTCTTGTGAATACATTATGACATTAAATATTATTTTTATTTTCTCATTTTATTTTCCACTTTTATACTGGCGCTGCATCCCCTTTATTATGTAATGTATATACTATATATATAATATATATATATATTTATATAATAATATATTATATTATATTATATAATATATTATATATAATATAATATATGATATATATATATATATTGTATATATATATATACTATATATATATTATATATTATATATATATATATATATATATTATATATATATATATAATTTAATTATATACTATAATATATATATATATTATAATATATACTAGTAATGGTATATCTAATTATTTTATATATATATTATATATATATATATATATATATATATATATATATAATATATATTATATATATATATATATAATTATATATATAATATATGATATATATATTGAACACATTTGCACAACAAGTGAATAAACATCTGTGTCAAAATAAAACATTAAAATTAAGGACTTATGTTCTTGCCTTATTAACATTGTAAAGAGAATATTCTTAAAAAACGAAATTATAAGCGCACAATTTTAAGGTATTTGAATAATAGAAAACGAGAGAGAGAGAGAGAGGAGAGAGAGCAGGAGAGAGAGAGAGTAGAGGAGAGAGAGAGAGAAGAGGAAGAGAGAGAGAACAGTGGAAGATTAAAAGTATAATGAGCAGTAAGTCTATTGTTCTTATTTGTGTGTGTAAAGTGTGTGTGTGTGTAGTGTGTGTGGTGTGTGTGTTGCTGTGTTGTGTATGGTGTTGTGTGTGTGTGTATATGCTGTGGGTGTATGTGAGAGAGAGATTACAATTCATCCCATTAACGATCTCTCTCTCTCTCTCTCTCTCTCTCTCTCTCTCTTCTCTCTCTCCTCTCTCTCTCTCTCTGCGTCTCCGTCTCTCTCTCTCTCTCCTCTCTTCCTCTCTCTCACTTATTCTTACGTCTCTTGCCAAAATTTTCATAAATTGTTTAACACCTGCGGTTTCTTAATAATATATTAAATACAGGTTTTTTTTTATAGCTTTAGTATTTATTCAACACTAATGAAAAAAAAAAATTCTCTTGATTTTTATTTCTAAAATCCGTACTCACCTCATCACTCTCGTCACATAAACGCAACCTATTATTATTATTATTTATTAATTATTCTTATTATTATTATTATTATTATTATTTTAGTTATTATTAATTATTATTATTATTTATTACTTAATTTATTTTATATTGAAATTAATTGTTTAAAGAAATAAAAGTTTAGTTGTTGGTCTGTGAGCGGACTATTAGATTTGCAACAGGTTCTTAGATATTGAAAGTAGATAATAATCAATAAAATAATAATTAATACAGTAGTATAATAATAAATAAAAATAATAATAATAATAATAATAAGAATAATACAATGATAGTAATAAAGTTAGTAATAATAGAATATTATTATTATTAATTCATTATTCATTATTATTACTTATTATTATTTTATCTATTATTATATTATTATTTATTATAACACATTTAGATAATACACAAGTTGTATACAATATCTACTAACACAGAAATTCGTACCAACTGGAAAAATAAAAATAAAAATAAACTGAGAAACGCAAATAAAAAAAAAGAAAAGGAAGAAAAAGAAGCAAAGAAAAGAAAAAAAAAAGAAGAATTAGGTTTGTAATTTTTTATCAACTGCGGAACCGGGTCCAAAAAATTTTTCTATATAATGATAACCGTCTCCTATTTATGATTACTAAGTTATAGAAATCTTTCAACCAATTTTTTCCTGCCTTGGGCCAATGTAATTATTCATAGATATATAGTATATATATATATATATAGTATTCATAAATATTATATAATATAGTATATATATAGTATATATATATATATATAGATATATATATATATATGTATATATATATATAACATATATATATATATACATATATTTATATATATATATATATATATATATATTATTATATACTATATATATATATATACATATATTATTATATTTATATTATTATATATAGCGAGAGAGAGAGAAGAGAGAATATCATTATATAGATTATTTATACCTATATATATATATATATAATATATATATATATATATATATATATATATATATATATATATATTATATATATATATATTATGAGAGAGAATGAGAGAGAGAGAGAGAGAGAATATATATATATATATACTATACTTATACTATATATATATATTATATATATTATAATATATATATATATATATATGTATATATATTTAGGTATATATATATAGAGAGAGAGAGAGAGAGAGAGAGAGAATATATATATATATATATATATATATATAAATATAATATATGAATATATCTATAGTATATATATATATAGTATATATATATATAAGTGTATTATAGTATGCACAATAATTGGTATTATTATAGTATTATATATATATGTATTAACCGTATATATATAGTATATACGCATATATAGTTATTATATATGGGATATAGTATTTAGTACTATGTCGTAATACTATACTTATACTTATATATAGTATATATATATATATATATATAATTAGTATATATATTATATATATATTTTATTACTATATATATAGTAGTGTACGCTGCATATGTGCGTCTGTTTACAAGTTATTCGTAAAGTGCTTATACACTAAAACTATCCACCATCTACTTCCTCATTTACTACCTTGAACATCGTGCTTCTTTCTCCATAAATTTTCAAACATACATGTCAGCTCAATATTCTACGTTGCATTCGTTTACTCCCCACGCGCACCGGACTTCTCAAATCTAAGCATATAGTATCTATAATATATATAGTATATATATATAATATATAATTATATATATATTATATATATATATATAATTATATATATAATATATATATATATATTATGTTGTGTGTGTGTGTGTGTGTGTAAGGTGTGCTGTGTGTGAGTTGAGAGTGTTACCTGTCATAATTCAAAATAATGTGCAGTTAGCGAAAGTTAATAAATGCAAAATCGTTTGCAAGCAAAGATGAGAACATCATTTCATATTCTATTATTATTATTATGTATTCATTAATCTATTTATTTATTATTATTATTATTATATTAATTATTATATATTATTCATTCCTTTATTTTTTATTTTTCTTTATATTATTATTATTATTATTATTATTATTATTATTATTATTATTATTATTATTATATTTATTATTATTTATTATTATTATTATTTATAATAATAATAATAAGAATAATAATAATAATAATAATTAATAATAATAATAATAATAATAATAATAATAAGAGTACACAAACCTTATTTCATTGTTTCGTTATTATAGGCGCGCCCAGCTCTGATATATAATATATATATATATATATATATATATATATATATATATCTATATAGTATAATATATATATATATATATATATATATTATATATATATATATATATTATATATTATATTTACTATATATGTACTATCCTTATTGAGTTCATGGTGCAGATAAAATGTTGTTTTTTTTACAACTTTTCTTTGTCATATATTGTTATTATATGGATACTAACAATAAATTTGATGTGCTGAAGCAGAATCAAAAATTTTAAATACAAATATAAAAGAGTAATTATATTAACTAATATCTTTGTACTTTTTTACGCATCGTACGTTTGGCATCGCCCGGGACAGAGGCGACGTCTCCGGATATTTTCTGTAGTTTCAAACAATCTTAATCGAAACGAGAGGAAAAACTGTTACGGCTGTAAAGTAGATTTCCATTATAGGTTTATGTCCAAACTTTCTGCATCGCGATCTATAATTAGTTAGGTTTGAATGAGTTTTAACCTGCTTGTCGATCCATACTAGGTTAGGTTGCGGTTTACTGCCCTCTAATTTCAGGTTATGATATGTTTAGTTATGTATACATTTCAAGCAGAATCTATATATAAAAAAAATACAATACGGAACGTATTTTTTTTTCCCCAGAACCATTATTTTTTTTACCTCTTACCTTGAATTCTTTCACGTATTAGCCCTAAAATGCGTTTTCTTTCTCATGGAAAATGAACGTTTTTTGTGCTTACTTTAGTAATAAAATTTTTAATTATTTTCAAATTCTTATCCTTCTCGTTCACATCTTAATTAATTGCTAGTATCATATACTAACAATAAATAAAAAAAAAAATTTATCTGCACCATGAAACTCAAAAGGTTTATATATATTATATATATATTATATATATATATATATATATATATATATATAGTATATATATATAATATATATATAGTAGATATATATATAATATATATATCATATATATATAATATTATAGTATATATTATATATATAGTACCTCTGTTTAACGAATTTTGGAAGCAACGGGCAATTTTTTAAAAGTCCCGCGGTACGGATGGAGAAGTGGCAGAATTGGACACGACATCTATACGATCAACGCCACATCAACAATACCTCAACACCATCCATGGTAAGTCTGATTTTAAAACTTAAAGATGTTCATTTACTATATATAATTTGTATATTTACAGTGTAACAGTGTCTTTAAATTTGGATAGTGTGATTGATTAAAAGTACAGTACTGTATTTATTACTGTCTTTCGTAACATAATTGTTGATAAATAATTAAGTGTTGATATCGTTACTTATGGACAATCGACTTTATCGGACCGATGTTCCCCCTTTTAGTCAGTTACAACCGAGGTATATAAATATATATATATATATAAATATATATATATATATATATATATATTATATATAATTATATATATATATAATATATATATATATTATATATATATATATATATATATATATATATATATATATATATATATAGTATATATTATATATATATATATATATATATATATATATATATATAGATAATATATATATAGTATATATATATATAATATATATATAAATAATATATATATATATATATATAATATATTGATTATATTACGTATAGTATATATATATATATATATATATATTATATATATTATATATATTATATATATATATAAATATATAGTATATTAGGTTCACTATTAATTAAAATCTTGGCAGAAGTCATCCATATAATAAACCTCAATGGTTAGGGGTTTTGGTGGTATTGAGATATTAAAATATTGTAAACAATAGTAAATGAAGAAGAGGAAAATCCACATAAGTGACACTTCTGTTCTACTCAGTAATCATATATATATATATATAAATATATATATATATAATATATATATATATATTATATATTATATATATATATATATATATATATATACTATATATATATACATATATATATATATATATACTCTGGGGTATAAATAAGTAGTAAAGGGAACCCAAAACCCAGCCACCATTATAGATAGATAACTGTGATGGAGGAAGAGGATTAAAAAGAATAGATAATTAAATTCGAAAAATGTGGGAAAAAGGAAGAAAGACTTAAAGATTACATTCACACACACATTTTATATATTATATATGAATATATATATATATATACTATAAGCTATATATATATATATATACTTATATATATATATATTACTATAATATATATATATTGATATATATATATATACATAGTATTATATATATATATTATATTATATATATATGATAGTCATTATATATATATATAGTATATATATAATATATATATATGATATATATATCATATTATATAGTATAATAGTATTAGTATTATATAGTATACTAATATATATATATATATATAGTATATATAATATGTATATATATATTTATATATATAGTACTTATATATATATAGTATAATATATATATATATGATATATATATATAAATTATAAATATATATATAGTATGATAATATAATATAGTATATAATATATGTATATAAATATATATATATATATATATATATATTATATATATATTATATATATATGTATATATTACTCGTCAAAAAAAACGCACCACTAGGGTAAATGTTATTCGTCTGTTACAGAAGGAACCCTAAAATCCCATGAAATACCCACTCCAACACAGACGACAGCATCAGTTGTAACTATGTAACGTCAGCCGTCGGCAGATAATTGCGTTTGCAGTATTGGGGGGTCACCTAACGCGGACCATAAAAATTTAGGAAACATAGAACTACGGAAGTATATTCTGGGAGAGGTGGGGCTAGGTTTGGTCGGTGGTATAACATAAAGCCGAGGGTAACTTCACGTACGAACGCGACTGCCGGATAGAAATGGGAGAGTATTAGTGCGATCAACTGTCATAGAGATCAGTTGCGTCGCCGATAGCAACACTCCAACGCTCGAAGGCGAGAACAGGGGTTCTTTTTGTATCCTTTTTGGACACGTTTTGTGATCGACGGTTTCGTGTAGCGACGCACACAACGATTTGCAATAGGGTGGGTCCAGATTCGGTACACGCTTTGTTTGCTGGGAGGGGAAACCACTGCCGACACATGGAGTCGAGCCGGCCGTAGGAACAAGGTAGGTCCAGGGCAAACGGAACGACCCTGTGGAAGAGCCGATTTAATTACGTCCTGCGTGCAGTTACGGAGCAGCGCGAGCACAACACGGCACGACATCTGCAGATACAGCTGGCGGAGGTTCACGGCACTAGGGTGAGTGACAATACCGTGCGTCGACAGGCTTGCGGGAACATCAATGTACCCGGCTCCGGAAGGCCACCTAGGTCCACCTGCACATCGCATGGCGGCAACATCGGAAGGCTCGACTAGGCATTCTTGCCCAAGAACACATCTGCATTGGACGGTCGACGAATTGGGCTAAAGTGCTCTCTTTACGGACGAATTGAATTGTCTTCGCTGTTCGCCTCGAAATAGGGCCCGTGTAGAGTGTATATCCTTGAAGACCGACGGGAGAGGTTCGCTCCCGCTGGCAATGGCAATCGCTGCCAGGTGCCGTCTGTTGGAGGTGGGTGCGGTATGTCTGGGGAGACATCTTCTTAAAAAATCCGGCGGCTAACAGAGTATGCAACATCTTCGAGTGGAGGTACTCTTACAGGCCGAAAGTTATATCATCAGAACATCTCCTGAACCATATGTCGTTGCCATAAAATTGCCCCTACATCAGTGACCTCCTTGCATATCCTAATTCTTTTATTATCATATTTGCTTTATATCTTATCTTTATTCAAGGCGCCAAGTGTGTGAACGAGCTACCGTTTAGGCAACGGTTCAAAGTTACGGCGGTTGTTGGAGTGGCCGGCAATAGTCCGGACCTTCAACCAAATCTAGGCATTTGTGGGATTATCCTGAAAGCGGTCGGAATCCGACAGCTATAACCCAAAGTTCCCGACCCTCCCGGACACTGCGACAGGCACTGATCAACGACCTATGGGAATCAAATCACTGTCCAGGGCATTCGCCCACTCATCGAGAGCATGCCAGACGGTATAAGGCAATCACATTCCCGTTTGCCAGAGGGGGTCCATACACGGTATTTGAACACCGCCGCCAACACTCCCGGCGGCCGTAGCCGTACGATACCAAACATTGTGTGTTTGTAGCGGACCGAACCTCCGAAACCCTACTGCGGACCCTTTGGCTTGCCCTGGCCCTACACTGCTACTCAACCATACGTACTGGCGAGGAATCCAGCACCATGTTATTGTCATTGTCCAATAAAGTGTCTTCCCGTTCTTCAACCTTTTCTACCCTCTTCCTTCGCCACGTACCCTTGGGGTGCGTTAATTTTGACGAGTAGTAAATATATTATATATATATACATATATATATATATATATATAATATATATCATATATATATTATATATATATATTATATAATATTATATCATATTATATAATATAATATTATATATATATATATATATATATCCTTATAAGGACATTTATACAGTGGTCTGACGTCCGTTCAGTATGTAGGTTAGTTTTAATTTAGGTTAAGTGTTGGTTAGGTTAGGTTAAGTTAAGTTAGGTTTTATAAGAAAATTGTTTAGTTAGGTTAGGTTACCCTTTATAATCTACATTTAACCCTTAAAATTATTAAAAATAACGATTCATTAATTTACTTGATTTTCCGCCTGTATAACCTATAGGCAAGCATATATTATATATATATTATATTATCTATAGTATATATATATAATATATATATATATATAATTATATATATAATATATATAATATATATAGTATATATAGATGATATACTATAAGTATATATATCAATGGTCCTGAGGAGTGGGTTTGAACCCGTTAGCCCTTAGTGGTACTCCAGAGTGGTTACCTCGAGACGCCAACTGTTGAAGGTTTAGGGTGTCCAAGACGGCGCCTTCGCTCCTCGTTGGAAGCTAAGGCTGCTTCAGAGGTAAACTGAGGTGGGTTTCCTTTGTTTAGCCAATCGTGGGTCTCGAGTATACACTGCCTTGGAGTACATCGTTAAGTAAGAGGGTTCAAACCCAACTTAGGACCATTGTGAAATATATCAAATATTTGGTTGCGTTTATTGCACAATAGATTATCTTTCTGAGAAATCTAATAATGTCTGTTAAAAATTACCCAGTGTTTGCCCCCAGAAGCCGAGGTGGTGTGGCGGGGAGAGTCCCGTCGGAGGTTTAGGGTTGATCCAAGACACTCCTTCGGCCTCCTCTGGAGCTACAGAGTCTTTCCGAGAGCGTAAACATGATTGGGTTTTCCTTTTAGCCCAATTCGCGGGTCTCGAGGTAAACACTCTTGGAGTACTCATCTCAACGGGTAAGGTGTTCAAACACCACTTAGGACCAATTGTAAGATATAACAAATAATGTTTGCGTTTTATTGCACAAATATCTTTGTATATATATATATATATATAATAGTATATATATTATTAAGTATCTATATATCATTATATATATAATAATATAATATATATATAGTATATACTATATATATATATCTATATAATTATATATATTACTAGATATATATATATTATTATAT
>JABUQX010087682.1:0-5000 GCA_015478945.1 Trachelipus rathkii
ACCGCGCACGCGTTTTTATCCAATCCCTCTTTTAAATATTTTCTTATTTCTTATGGGTTGTACTTGGACATTCTAGAGGGGTTTAATGCAGCTTCTTAATTATTATTTTGTAAATATAATAATTAAGAAGCTGCATTTAAACTCTCTCTAGAGATGTCCCGTGTCAACCCAAGTAACTAAATAAGCATAAAACTTAGAAGGCTCGGTCATGGTCCTATTAGACTGTCCCAGTCAACCAATATAAAATAATAATTAAGAAGCTGCTTGGCTACTCTAGAATGTCCAGTCAATCTCAATAATAAATTAATAAATAAGAATAATAATTTAAAAGTCGCATTGGCCTATCTAGCTGTCCCAGTCAAACCAATAATAATATATATATATTATATAATTTAATTATTAATAAATAATATATTTAAGAAACCGCATTGTCGCCTCTAAGAATGTACCAGTCAACTCATAATTTAATATAGAATAATACTTAAAAGCCACATGGTCCTTTTAAAGAATGACTCCAGTCAATCAATAAAATTAATATATTAAGTAAGCCTGCATTGGGTCGCTCCTCTAGAATGTCCGTCAACATCATATATAATATCAAAATATAAATAAGAATATTATTTATGATACGTCCACATGGGCCTATCTTAGGCTGGTCCCAGTCGATCAATCGAATAATTAATTAAAATTAAAAATATATAATTAAGAGCCGCATTGACCCCTCCTATGAATGTTCCAAGTCAACCCATATAATAAATAAGATAATACTTAAGAAGCCCGCATGGTCTTTTTAGACTGTCCCAGTCAACCAATAAAAATTAAAAATTAAAGAATAAATTGGCCCTCTAGAATTGTCCCAGTCAATCCCATAATAAATAATAAATAAGAATAATTATTAAGAAGCCGCATGGGCCTATCTAAGCAACTTCACGCCTATTCTTATCCCTAAAGCCAAAAATCTACCTCCTAGTTGCTTTACGTTGCGCCCTCTTCAGTATATCTGTCTTTTTTAATAAGGGTGCTAAATATTGTAGACAATATTCAAATACTGGCCTAACAAATCTATTATACGACATTATACAAAATCAATATATATAATTAAGTATAATTTTACCATTTAATTTCAATTTTTTAAAAACCCTAGGCCTAGCTCTGGTTCCAAAATCTTACAATGGAAAAAAATGAAACAGCAGCACTAAATAATGTTACAGACTTACGGTTACAATGCCAATAGTTTGATGAAATTGAAAAAATATATAAAAATATTCATAAAAATATATAGTTTTTATTTTAATTTTTTATTTCTATTGAAGTTAGTATCACTTAAATATACAAAAAATTAAAATAAAAATTTAAAAATTAAAAAATCAAAAAATCAAAAAAAATCAATAAAATCAAAAAATCATGATTTTCTTTATAAAAAAAATCAAGTAAAAAACTTTCAATTGATTTTTTTCATTTGATTTTTTTCAGTGCCATCCCTGTCAAAAATATAAAGAACGAGGATAGGACAGGCTGGACACTGGTTGATGTCGCTTGACGGGACTTCGGTTGCTTTATAACTGTCTTGAAATCCAAGTTTTTGTGGCTTGGAGGATAGCTCAGTTGTATAGCGCCGGGCACTTATTGTCCTCACGCGCAACATGCGGTGGTTCAATATCAGAGAAGGCGGCATGTTTAATTCTTACCTTCTCATTATATGTTCTTTTTTTAACATATATAAATGCGATTATTATGCAATATTTTATATCAAAATAATTATAAAAGAACGAGATATAGGACAGGCCTGGACACTGGTTGATGTTCGCCTTGACGGGAAATTCTCGGTTTGCTTTATTAACTGTTCTTGAATCCAGTTTTTTGGCTTGGAGGATAGCTCGGTTGTATAGCACAGGGCATATTGTCCTCATCATACGGCGGCAACAATGCGGTGGTTCGAATTCCCAGAGAAGGCAGTTTATTCTTTACCTTCTCATTATATGTTCTTTCTTTAACATCTTATCAAATTGCGATTATTATGCAATATTTAATATCAAAAATATAAAGAACGAGAGATAGGACAGGCTGGACACCTGGTGATTTCGCCTTGACGGGAACTCGTTTGCTTTATAACTGTTCTTGATCCAAATTTTTTGGCTTGGAGGATATGCTCAGTTGTATAGCACCGGGCATATTGTCTCTCACGTGCGCAACATTGCCGGTGGTTCATCCCTAGAGAAGGCAGTTTATTCTATTTACCTTTTCATTATAATGTTCTTTCTTTAATCATTCTTATCAAAATTGCGACTTATTCATAGCAAATTATTTTAATATTCCAAAATTATATTAAGGAACGAGAGATAGGACAGGCTGGACAACCTTGTGATGTCGCCTTGACGGAACTCGGTTGCTTTTATAACTTTTCTTGAATCCAAGTTTTTTTGGCTTGGAGATAGCTCAGTTGTATAGCCACTCGGGCTTATATTTGTCCTCACGCGCAAACATGCGGTGGTTCAAATCCAGAGAAGGCAGTTTTATTCTTTTATTACCTTCTTCATTTATATGTTTCTTTTCGTTTACATCTATCAAATGCGATTATTATGCAATAATTTTAATATTCAAAATATAAAGAATCGTTAGAAAAGATAGGATCATGGCCTGGACACCTGGGTCGAGTCGCCTTGAAGGTTAGATACTCGATTGCTTTATAAACTGTTCTTGAATCCAGTTTTTTTGGCTTTGGAGGATAGCTCTAGTTGTATTAGCACCGGCGCAATATTGTCCTCGACGCGCAACATGCGGTGTTCATAATCCCGAGAAGGCGAGTTTTTTATTCTTTACCTTCTCATTAATGTTTCCTTTTCTTAAGTCATCTTATCAAATATTGGCGATTATTATGCAATTTTAATATCAAAAAATATAAAAGACGAGATGTAGGACAGGCTGGACACCTGGTGATGTCGCCTTGAGGGGAACTGGTTGTCTTTTAACTGTTCTTGAATCCAAGTTTTTTTGGCTTGGAGGATATGCTCAGTTGTATAGCACCGGGCATATTGTCCTTACGCGAAACATGCGGTTGGTTCATCCCATGAGAAAGGCAGTTTATTCTTACCTTCTCATTATACTGTTCTTTCTTTAACATCTTATCAAATTGCGATTATTATGCAATATTTAACATAATCAATAAATATAAAGACGAGAGATAAGGACAACTGGACAACCTGTGATGTCTGCCTTGAGCGGGAACTCGGTTGCTTAAACTGTTTCTTGAATCCAAGTTTTTGGCTTGAGATAGCTCAGTTGTAATAGCCAGCCGGGCATAATTTGTCCCTCACTGCGCTATACATGCGGTTGGTTCAATCCCATGAGAAGGCTAGTTGTATTCTTTATCCTTCTCATTATATGTCTTTTCTTTAACCCATCTTATTTCAATTGCGATATTATTGCAATATTAATTATCAAAAAATATAAAGAACGAGAAGAATAGGAACAAGGCTTTGGTACAACCTGTGTTGATTGTGCCTTGATCGGGACTCGGTTGCTTTATATACTGTTCTTGGAATCCAAGGTTTTTGGCTGGAGGATAGCTCAAGTTTGTATACACCGGCAAATTGTCTCTCTTTACGCTGCAACTAGTGCGGTGTTTCACTCCCAGAGATAGGCAGTTTATTCTTTCCTCTCATTATATTGTTCTTTCTTTAAACATCTATCTAATTGCTGATTATTATGCATTATTATTTAATATCTAAAAATATAAAGAACGAGAGATAGAACAGGCTGGACACCTGGTGAATGTCGCCTGATCGAACTTGCTGGTTGCTTTAAACTGTTCTTGAATCCAAGTTTTTGGCTTGGAGGAATCTCAGTTGTATAGTTCACTGGGCATTATGTCCTCACGCGCAACATGTCGGTGGTTCAATCACAGAGATAGGCAGTTTCTTCTTTACCTTCCCATTTATGTTCTTTGTTTACAAAAACTTATCAATTGCGATTATTGCAATATTTAACATCTAAATATAAGAACGAGGGATAGTACAGGCTGGACACCTGGTGATGTCGCCTTGACGGGAACTCGTTGCTTTATAACTGTTTCTTGAATCCAAAGTTTTTGGCTTGTGAGGATAGCTCAAGTTGTAATAGCATGGCATATTTCCCTTCAATAACCGCAACATGCGGTGGTTCAATCCGAGAGAAGGGCAGTTAATTCTTTACCCTCTCATTATATTGTTCTTTCTAACATCTTATCAATATTGCGATTTATTTATCGCAATATTTAATATCAAAAAAATATAAAGACCGAGAGATAGGACAGGCTGGACACCTGGTGATGTCGCCTTGGAGGGAGCTCGGTTGCTTTATAACTGTTCTTGAATCCATGTTTTTTGGCTTGGAGGATATGCTCAGTTTTTGTTGTTGTAGCACCTTGGGCATATTTGTCCTCACCTGGCGCAACATTGCGGTGGTTTCAATCCCAGAGAAGGCAGTTTATTCTTTACGCTTCTCATTATGTTTCTTTCTTTATACATCTTATCATTGCGAATTTATGCAATTATTTAATATCAAAAATATAAAGAACGAGAGATAGGGACAGGCTGGACACTTGGTGATGTCGCCTTGACGGAACTCGGTTGCTTTATAACTGTTTTTTCTTGAATCCAAGTTTTTTTTGGGCTTGGAGGATAGCTCAGTTGTATTGCACCGGGCATATTGTCCTCAGTCGCAACATTGCGGTGGTTCAATCCAGGAGAAGGCAGTTTATTCTTTACCTTCTCATTATATTGTTCTTTTCTTAAACATCTTTTACTCAAATTTGGCGATTATTATGCCATATTAATATCAAAAATTAAAGAACGAGAGATAGGACAGGCTGGACACCTGTTTTTCGCCTTGACGGGAACTCGGTTGCTTTAAAATATAATTGTTCTTGAATCCAAGTTTTTTTGGCTTGAGGATAGCTCAGTTGTATAGCTTCCGGGCATTTTGTCCTCACGCGCAACATGCGGTGGGTTCAATCCAAGAGA
>JABUQX010087682.1:10000-27500 GCA_015478945.1 Trachelipus rathkii
AATTATAGAAGATAAAATAAAGAAAAAAGAAAAAAGATTTACTGTCAATGAGTGAAGACACTAAAACGTATTCAAACGTTTGATTAACTTCTCATCATGAATGTCAATATCGTCTCAGAAGAAATGGGATTTTTTCTTTCATTGAAAATTATAATAGTAATGCTTTTGATGATGTTAAATTTGCTTTTAAACTTTCACTCATTATGGGGTAATTTAAAAAAAAATTAAGTACTATAAGTATATGTAAAGCTATGTATTGTATGTGTGTATTTTTAATATTATATTATATATATAATATATATATATATACAATATATATATATATATATATATATAGTAAATAATAAATATATATATATATATATATTTATATATATATTATATATATATATTATGTAAGAACTTTTACTTTAGTACATGCATTTATCTACAAAACTACAAATGCTACACTAAAATCAATAACATTTTTGTAATCAGTGAAGAATTTTAGTTCAGAAAATGTAATAAAATAATAGAAAAGTCTTAAAATAAGATTTTCATATTTATAATAATTTAAATACGATGTAAGATAACTCCTCCAAAAAGTATTATTTCCACGCCAAGGACTGCCACAATTGCCAGAAATGGATTTTTATCTTTCTCTCGTTTGAGCATACAATAGGGTAGAAAATGATTTTATTTTTTTAGGGGGCTCGAGCCGACGGAGGGACAGAGGAGGGACGTAGTTCCCCGTCTTCCCCCATTAAGGCCGAGAGACCCCGACGCTTTCCATCTTTGGGATTTACCCGGGGGTTTTCCTTTAGTTAAAAAAACGTAATAAAAAGCAGTTTTTCGCAACTCTGACGCTCCTTGGTGCGTAATAATACTCATAATCCGAAATTCTTAAAACGTAATACATTTGCATTTTTTTTTAATTTATAATTTTTTTACAAAACAGTTATTCTATATATTCTCCCACTTAAATTTTTACGCTGATTCGGAAAATGTTATTTATTTTTATGTATCTGCTGTAGTTTTGTAGATAAATTCATGTACTAATGTAAAGTCTGACATATATATATATATATATATATATATATATATATAATATATTATATATATATATATATATATATTATATATATATATATCATAATATTTGTATATGTTTTATTTGTATATATATATATATATATATATATATATTTAGAGTTGGCCGACGCACCGGGTGCGGTGCGGTGCGTGCGTGGTGCGCTCATTTGGTGCGGTGCGGGTGCTGTGTGGATCAAATTTTCAACGGACCTGGTGCGGTGCGGTGGCGGTGCGATTGGCAAAGACAAAATAAAGTGCGGTGCGGTGCGAGCACGAGAAAAATAAACCGGTGCGGTGCGGTGGCGGGGCGTGGTGCGGTGGCCTTTGGATCCGCACCGCACCGCACCAAGTTCCCCAACAAATTTCGAAAAAATAAATAAAATTGAAAAGAAAAATTGAGTTGGATATTATATATATATATATATATATATATATATATATATATATATATATATATATTATATATATATATATATATATTATATAATAAATAAAATTGAAAAGAGAAAAATATAATATATATATATATATATATATATATATATATATATATATGCCCCTTCAGTAGGTGTATTAGCTACAGATTCATCAGAGCAAATGAGTAGGAAAGGCAGGTTTACAAATTTTTTTTTTTTTGAAGCAAGAAAACTAACGATTGTAGGATCATTTATGTTTTGTGCAAACACGCTTAGCACGTCTGACATTCATGTTCCAAGATTTATCAGAATTAACAAGTGATAGGTAAACAAATAGTTTTCCATTTACGATGTTAATATTTTCCATCATTAATGGTACAATAACAATTGTAACCGAACCATAAATTTAGAGGAGAAAAGATCTCAATATCGTCACTCTCATCATTTTTATTCCTTGACTGTCATTGTCTGAGGATATCAATACTCTCTTCAGAGTTATTACGAGAGGATGACAAACAAGTGTTTGCTGATTACACTGTACAACATGAAAAATGTCCTTCACATGAAAATATGTGTTTCTTGTATATTCTTGCGTGAAAAGAACAGATTTGTGCTTATTTTTTGTCTACCACGTATCAAATTGGTGGAATTGGCGAATTTGGCAACTACACCATTTCCCATTTTCTTATTAGCAGATGTTTACTCCCACGTGCTTTTGTATGTTGTTCAGTATGGTTTGGGTATTGTGAGGTGTACTAGTGTTGTAATTAGAAGAGTTTATGTACAGTGGCGGCTCGTGTAAACTTGGCATGGAGGGGCTGTAAGTTATAATATATATTAATATATATATATTATATATATATATATATATATATATAATATTATATATAATATATATATACTATATATATATATATAGTATATATATACTATATATATATATTATCTATTTTCAGGTTTATATTCGAAATTGTAATATTGCTATAACATAATAATAGGAAATAATTCTTATAACAAAAATATTATATGCTGTCAAGTTCTTTATAATGCCACATCAGTGTAAAAATAGCCCTAACCTATTTTGCTATGTGTGTTTAGAACTTACGTTTAAGACGCGACAATGTAACTTGTCACTATTAGTTAGAAAAGCATATGAATTGTACTTTGGATGTAAAGTTGGGGGCCAGGATAAATCCTGGGCGCCACATGTATGCTGCAATTCATGTTCCAGTAATCTGAGAAACTGGTTAAAAGGAAACGTAGCCACAATGAAATTTGCTGTAGGCCTATGATTTGGCTGAGAACCGACAATCAACGTAACGGATTGTTCTTCGTTTGACAAATGTGCAGGGGTTCCCTACAAAATCCAAACATTTTATCCAGTATCTAAACCTACACACCGCAACGCGTTCAGTTCCTCCAGTTCCTCATTCAGATGATCTTCCTGTACCTACAACTCCTGATGAATTTAACTGTGGACTCAGAGTATGAAACCTCCCGACATGACACAAGGTATTTGGATCCTGACTTTGAACCATCACAATATATGAAACATGTTCATATCATTGAAATCACACAGGAAAGGATGCTTAAACGATCTTGTATGTAGAATCTAAAATCTCACAAACAGACTTCTAGAATTTGCCTATCTTCTAAGGTCTTCTAGGTCTGGTTAATCTTATTTAGAGAAAAGGTTTAAACATAGTTCATTTAGTGGCGACAAGAGACATGTTTGTAATCAATTTTTGGGCAAGAAAGATGGCTAATTGTTATATTGCTGTAATGTGAATGGCCTATTGGGACATGCATTATGGGACTAATGATGCATAAACCAGCAGAGTGGCGCCTGTTTTATATGAATTCCTCCATTAACGTAGTCTCAAGGAATGTGCTACTTTTTTTCCATTTTGGTCAATGTTTTCTCCGTCTGTTACTGCAGCATATTTCTACAAATCAAAGGAATTAACGTACGCAAACGTTTAATCGAGTTCTATATCTTAACCTAGTTTGAGTACACATACATTTATAATGCACATTTGTGGGGAACTGAAGTCATTTTTGGACTATTAACAGGCAATGCAACAGGGATATCTATTATAAAATTCTGTGCTTCCTCTGCGAAATGGGAATATGCCTGCGACTTGGATAAATATAAATCTCTTTACATTCGAAAAAAGTTGGCCTCAAAGACATGATTTTTATATCCTGGAACCTTAAAAACAATTATCACATTGTTTCAACTTGTGAATCCCGCAGTTTTCTTTCTTTCACCTTTGCTGACATTAAAATCTTGGCTTTTGATTGAAAATAATTTGTAAAAAAGCTCTTTTGACAATTCACAAATTTAAAGTAAGGCAAAAGATAAAAGAGGATGTTTTTTTATTGCCCTCCAAATTATAATAGCAGTCTTCGAGATGAGAATTCACTGAAAGGGAAAACTGTCAGAAGGATCAAAAAGTGGCCTGGTTTTGCATTCAATTATCAGTGTGCTTCAGTTTTCCTTGGAAAATGAGAAAGCCTGAATTAACTATGATATCTTGTTACGTCATCATGGTGAATTGCTTTCCGTGATATAGGTTTGTGCAGAATATGTCTTTAAAATATTACACACTTATATGGATTTCACTTTTGGGTCACATCTTGATCTTCCTTTCCTGCAACCTGGTCGGTCAGTTAGTTAATGAGCTGGTGAATTAGGTTTCTTACCTAGGACATCTCTTAATCGTTGAAAGCGTTTCTAAGTTGTGTCGATGGATATGATAATGTATTGCTTGCTTAATATTGTCTATCTTAATTCATGGCACACTCTATACAGATTCTCTAACATAAGGAAACACAAAAAATCAGGTTTAGTGTGTGCTTGCTATATTTGTGTTATTGTTTTGTATATTATCAAGACTTTACAATTCATGTAACCAATTATGTATTATTATAATATGAGTTAGTTGTGTCTACAAAAAAAGCGGTACGTGATGGAGCTTTTTTAGCTTTCATAAATGAAACAAGCACTTTTGTTTATACATAATCCCATATTTTCATGTAAAGGACAGAAAACAAAATTAATATTTGTTGTGCAGTGTTTATTATAATGATATCTTCAACTGATTTGAAGCTACAATGATGGCAATTGAACTAGAATAGAATTGTCATGGAAGAGATACATTTATTTTATCAGAGCTTGGATACTCACGTTTCCTGCTCTGATTGATTTTCTTATTAGTTACGCTTTTCAACAGGGCAAATGTTTGAGAGTCAGTAGTTGTATCTTCTGATCGCTCAGCTACTTTAATTCTGGCCTGTATTTTTCCTCATGTTCTTACTTGAGGCACTTAGTCGAATGATTAGTGTGACTCTTAATTTGACTCTTATCTATTGAGAGACTTTGCTGATGCTGTTTGAATGTCACAAACATTTCTAATGGTGTGGCTGAACGGATTTTGTTTGTTTTTCATCAAGAAGTAATACAATTTTCTTTTATATTTGGCAACCTTAATCATTCTCTCATGAAATACAGGTTTGAGCATTTCATTCGGTTATATATTCCATTTTCATCACATTCCATTAAATTTAATCGCCACTGAGATATTCCACACTGTATGAACGTTCAGTGAGAGGTCTATGAACACGACACAAAATTGGCCTATTAAAATAATTTGTCAACTTTGCATGATACTCAGAGAATATTCAATTAGACTGCTGAATTGAGTATCTGGACCATTTTCGTCGTAAGAGAAGCTAACTTGAATGAGTGTTTGAATAGAGTGGTTATTAATTCTGAATACTTTTAGTTATAATGAGCAACCTTAATCAATAATAATTTGAACTTAAATAATTTATTTCATAGCATTTTTTTTTTTTTTTTCTTTTTTTTTTTGTTGTGTGTAGTGTTATTGAAGAGACCGATACTCCGTTAGCTGTACAAACCAAGAAATTTCCAAAAAACGTTAGTGAAACCAGAAGAATCGTCCACTAGCTATAATTTCTGTAAATTTAATATATCCACGATGCTTTATGATTTTTCGTTTCATTCTCTAATATATTTGTTATTTTTTATATTAGTTTTCAAGAGTTAATTTAGCTTTTTCATAAACTTGGATTGGATTGATACCTTTACACTTTTTACTTCATTTTTCCTTTACTACATTTTTCCTTGTGTTTGTTTGCTTAGATAGTTTCCTTAACTTCCAGTATACCATTCTTCCTTTCCGAGATTAATTACTTGATTGCAAAGTGTATTTCGGTTTGTCGATGTCATGTTTGGATTAAACAATTTATCGAGAAGTAATTCTACAATATTTCCACACTGTGAAATTTGTTCCGAAATTGCATGAATAACTTCCACAGTTTTTTTTTGGATTTGTATTAGTGAGTTACACCCAATATAGGTTGTATCATATATAATATAGGTTTGCTAGGATTCGAATTGTTGACTTTCAAGATTACTTGTCACTCCTTGAGACGTGCAAAATTTTAGGCAAGTCATTCTATATAATTTCTCACTAATGTTGTCTGTTAAATTTTCATACAAGTCCCATCAGATAACGATTTTTCTATTCACTTATTCGAGTTGTCGCGTGCGAAATGCAAATTTTTATTTTAATATTTTGCCATTGTATCATTTTAACCTTGTTTAAAAACGATTAACCGAATAACATTATAATATATTTTATTTAATTAGTTTTATAATATTTATATTTATTAATTATTTATATTATATATATATTTTATATTATATTATATATTATATTATTTTAATATTATATTATCTATATTATATTTTATATATTATTAATTAGTACATGTATATATTGTGTAATATATATTATTATTATATTATTATATTATTATATTTGTTATATATATGTATATTATATATATATGTATACTATTATTATATATATATATATTATATATATATATATATTATATATATATTAATCTTATTATTTATATATTTTATATATTATATTATATCTATTATTATATATATTATATATATTATATATATTATTATATATATATATATATATATATATATATATATTTCATTATATATATATTTAATTATATATTATTATATTTAATATATATATCTTATATATTTATCTTTATTATTATTATATATATATTTTATATATATATTTATATATAATAATATTATGTGCCAAATCTAATAAGAAGTTACCCCGGCATGATATCTTAGAAAACTATAGATAGGTATTCAGTATGAAAACTGATAACATATTGGAATTCAGCGTATGAATATTTGTATGGAAAATGAAAAAAAAATTTCTTTTTTTTTATTTTTTTTTTATATCTCCAAAACTACGATAGGTAGAAGAAAACTAATAACATATATGGAATAGGCGTTAAATTCTTTTAGGGGGCTCGAGCGGACTGGTGGTACAAGGGGGGGATCGTTTTCCATACTAGTATCGTAGGGGAAGGAGGCGGAGATACCCCCGCTACACCCCAAATACCAAAGAGCGGGGGTTCTCCGGAGACCCTCCCCGGATGGGGGGGAAATAGTCCTACCCCCCCCGTCGTCCCCAGGTAGGCCGAGAGAGAGACCCGACTCTTTGCATCTTGCAGTTTACCCTGGGGTATTTCTTTTAGTTTAAAAAAAAAATAAATCTTTTATTCATATATATTTCATACGCTGATTCTAAATATGTTATTAGTTTTCTTGTACCTATCGTAGTTTTGGAGATATAAAAAATTTTTTTAAAAAATAAAATTTTTTTTTTTTCTTTTCCTTACAAATTTCATACGCTGATTCCATATATGTTCTTAGTTTTCTTGTACTTATCTTAGTTTTCGAGATATCATGCGGGTTACTTCAGTTCACCTATATATATATATAATATATTATATATATATTTATAATATATTATATATATATATTATAATATATATTATTAATATATATATATATATATACTATATATTATATATATATTATATATATATATACTATAAAATATTATATCATATTATATATATATTATATATATAATAATATATATATATATATATATATATTACTTATATATATATATATATATAAATATATATATATAATATAGTTATATACTCTCATATATATATATATTATATATATATATTATCATATATATTATATATATATATTATATAATATATATATATATATTATTATTATTATTATTTATTTGCATCCTTTATTATTCACACACACTTAACCTCTTGTTCCAATAGGTAGTATTAATACCTACCTTGTTGTGATTTACAAATTACAGTTATTCGTAGCAATGTTATTAACTGCAGAAAAATATGTTTTTGTAATATATGGTAGTAATAGTTGCAATTCTTCTCTTATCACCATTGATATGTGGTGTTTTTCCATATATTCTCACTCTTCAATAAACAGAATATTTATTATACATTATGAAACTGTGGTAAAGAGAACCTAAAAGAACACTGACCCGCCCAGTCTCCAAAGCATACTTCTTTGATACAACGTGGATGTATGCATTCTGAGCATTGCATGTCATAACTCCATTACATAGGCTATAATTAATATCAGTTCTATTGTCGAAATTATTTTAGGGTTACATTGGGCTATTGATATACACAAATTTAAGCTCGAGAACTGCATGAAATTCTAGTAGGAGGAAAATAAACTCTTAAGAACAGATGAACCTATTCCATTCCATCTTGACGATAACAGCAACCTCCCATCTTTTCGGAGTCACCGTTAGCGTTGCTAGTGTCAAAGTGTAGTCATTCCCTAGTGGTAGTTAGTCGTATCAACTACTTGAGTTCCCTCATGCTAGACAGATTTAAGTGTAAAATAGATTGTTTTTTAATAAAGTTGAACTAACACGGTATAGAATAAGTTTATATATAATTAAAAAATTATACTGTGGGATTGGAGCCTGAATTTCTCGATTATCATCTATATTACATGTAAATTTGAAGTCGTATTTTAAAAGTGCAAAACACTAAGGGTTAAGCAAATCAACGAAGTGTTTAAGATATGATTATGGACGAATATATATTTATTAATTATATTATATTATTATATATACTATATATATTATTATATTATCTATAATATATATATTATATATAATTATATATATTATTATATATTATTTATATATTATATAATATTAATTATATATTATATAATAAGGCACTCCTACACTCGTGCTACTCGTGTAATGCACGAGTTAATCATTGGAGAAGCGGATTCAATTAATGTCAGATCGTATATGCCCATTAAAGTTTTCTTGTTTTTTTGAAATTTAATTTGTCAAATAATATTACGTAATAAATATACAAATATTTATGTAAATTGAAACAAAAAGTGTAAGAATCGATGCGCTATTATTAACTATGCTATTTTCTAATCATTAAAAATATGCGCTTTATTTCTGTGCAGAAATCTGAATAGCGGAGATTGCGACGTTGAGAAATTTTCTCTAATATAAATATGGTGTATGTATTGTAGTATCTGGTAGTTCCGTTTTTAAATGGCTATTGCCATTCTTCTTTAAGATAAATAGGAGAGACTAAGTACTTTATTTATTTTAAACTTTAAATATTATAATAAATATATATATATATATATTATATTATAATATATATATATATATATAATAGTATAATATATATATATATATATATTATATATATATATATATAAGTATATATTATTATAATATATAATTATTATATATATATACTATATTATATTATATATATTATTATATATTTACAGGGTGTCTCATGAGGTATGTTCAGCTGTGTATCACCGTACGGGAATCTGTTTAAGTATTGAAATGTGATGAATAGAAAGTTTCGATTGATTCAAATTCATTAAGGAGGTTGGATATTGTTATCGTTGTGTGTCTGGCATTCGCGCATAAGAAAAACTCGCGCACAAATATTTGCGTATATGTCGAATGGGATGCTTATATTATTTTAATGGCTTGTTTCTGTGAAGTGTGCATCATGAAAATATGAGGTGGGCTCTCCATTTGTACATTTTTTTTGATATGGTTGTTCGTTTCCACTCAATGTACCCATAAACAACTAGACCCCCTCCGTAGATATCATGTGCCTACAAAAGCCGAAACGTGTCAATATGAAATAATTAGGCTAAATACAATAGGTATATCCAATAGTATTTAAAAATATCGATACAGCCAACAAAGGAATTAAATTAAAATACCTAATGCATACCCCTCTTTTAGATTACATTGATATGTAACCTAATAAATGCGGCCATGTGAATGTGTACAACCAACTAACAGCTATCATATGGAGGTTATGTCATAACCTACAAATTATCCGTAATAAAGTGTAGTGAAACTATAACTTCAGAGTGGTTGTTTTAGTCAGAAACCATACATTCTGAAACATGCCACATTACCAGTAATACGCAGACGAATAAGGGTGGACAATGTTGGAGGTGTACATTACGCAAAAACAGGAAATGTTCGCAGAGCTGCTGCAGAATATGGACCACGTTATCCACATGACCGACGACCCCGGAGCCACATGGCATTCCATAGAGTTTACAGACGTGTTCCGAAGATACAGAGTCGAGTTTCAAACGTTCCTCTCATTCACCATAACGGAGGGGGGTCGTGTCCGTACAATCGACGTTTCCGAACTGGACGTTCCTGATATTACACCATTGAAAATCCAACTATCCTCATTACGGCAAGGCTAGTTCGGTTTCTTGGTGAATATCGAAGGAAACCATACGAACGTGATTCGTTTTTTGCATACATACATGTTTTCATATTAGGCACACATTGGGCATGGTTTTGCATCGTTAGATTACCAAATAACAGCGGCTGGATTTCCTGGCTGTCATTGATTGCCTCCTAATGGATGTACCGGACTTATTGAAAAATATCTTATGGACCGATGAATCTCACTTTACCAATAACGGTAATGTTATAATACAGGTGGAACCTTCCGACATATGGGCGGAAACATATAGCCCCAATAAGCATTCACTTATGCCCATTCCACAGAATTCTCATACTCGGTCAACTTTGGTGTGTGTATATTTTCACAATAGTAGGATTATTGGTTTGCCTTACTTCTTCGAGTGAAACTTGACAAGACAGCGTTACCTCCATTTCCCTGCAGACTGTCCTTGTTGACCTCCTGAGTGATATGCCTTTAATAGGACACGGCGATAGAATATAGTACAAACATGATGGTATGTCCAGCAACATATGCAGCTATAGTGACGACTCTACCTAGACTTAGAACCTTTCCGGGAAAGATGGATCGTAAGATCTGGTCCATTCCATGGCCTGCGCGTTCACTCGACTTTACACCACTGGACTACTTTCTGTGTGGATATCTCAAGCATTATCCGTACGTCTGTGGTTTAATGACCGCAGTAACCTCGCAGAATTATTTCTCGCCGTTCCGAATTTAAACCATCGCATGTAGGAACAACCGGCAATCAACTGTCATTGAGCGCCAGAGGGCTGAGACATGTATTCGCGTTGGATGGAAGCCGTCTTCGAACAACATCTTGGCTCAATCACTGTATGTTCCATTCCTGAAACGACCTGTAAGTTCTTTCTTCTTGCATGCTGTGGATATGATTCATAGGTGTAAATTTGTTATGATATTATTAACAACGTTATTACATTAACATTACATGTATCGATATTATGAACTGTTTTGAATACCATTGTTTTCTTTAACCTTTTCACATTCATGTTTAAAACTATTGTTGGATAACATTGACGCGTTTACCACCTGTACATGTATTTTAATTAAAACAATGATATGTCTATGCATGGCGTCTAGTTTGTTTATGGTACCTTTGCGTGGATAACATAACATACCGTATCCAAAAATGTTGAGGGAAAGACCCCCACTCTGATTTTTATGTGCATTTCACAGATAAGCTATAAAAAAATTATCATCCCCATTCGTACATTCGCATGTTTGTGCGCGGTTTTCGTTTTGCGCGTGCGCAGACACCAACGTAACATATCCCATTCATCCTTAATGAATTAAATAATCGATCTTATATTATTAGAACACTTTTTCATACTTAAACATCCCGTACCCTTTAAACATACCATCTTCTCCGAGGCCTGCATTATATATATATATATGTATATTATATTTATTAGTATTATTATATATATATATATATATATTATATTATTATATTATATAGTATATATATATATATATTATAATATATATAATATATATTATATATATATTATCTAATTATTATATATATATATATATTTATATATATATATAATATATTATATATACTATATATATATATATATATATATATATATATATATATATTATATATATTATATATATATATATTTAATTCCAGAAATGACATCTTTTAAAGAATTATCAATATTAGAATAGGTAATTTAGGACAAAGGAGAAGAAAAGAATAGTAAACTTGGAATTGTCCTAAGGTTTTGAGAATTAGATTAGTCAATATGTTTTGAGCAAAGCAGTTCAAGCTTTAGTGGAGGTTAAATCGCATTTGTGAATTCGATACTAAAGGAGGCAAGGAAGAAGTAAATCTAAGAGAACATTTTTTGAGAAATATTTTCAGATAAGGACGGTAGGAGAGGAGCAAGTAAGATTAGTTGTATTTTCTAACTGAGAATAGAATTTTTTTAGGTTGTCTATGGCTGAATATCTATTTTCAGTGATTTTGGTGAAATATAAGTTGTAAAGGTTTCTGGAATTTGAAGATAACAATAATTCCTAAAGGCAGCTTCCCTGTGCTAATAGCACGAAGAAAACTAAAGCAGAGTTATATACCTAAGTTCTAGGAGTTTTAGGTATTATCTGGGGCGCACATCTCTATTGCCAGAGAGAATTAGCTCGCGCTGTGCACACGTCCAGGAAATCCTTCCACGGTTAAGCTGTAGTCCATTTCCATGGGAAATCAAGAATACGATTCCGTCAAGTCGTTCGGACTTGCGGCGTACTATTTATTTTGGCAGCATCAAGTGCCAAACGTTTTCTCGCAGAGGTGGGTTCTCTCTGCTAGATAGATACTTGGAGATATGGATACATGATTAAACCAGATATTGTAGAGTTGATCGCTCGGTTAGGAAACCCTTGAGGAGGAATTAGGCTTTGGCAGAATAAGAAGAAGGACTAGAGATTAGTAATATAGGTCTTAAAAAGTTGGAATTATCTTCTATAAGATGATCAGTAGATATTTGTCGTGTAGGTGAGCTGTACTTAACTCCTCGATGGTCATTCTAATGAAAAGTTGTAGGATAGTTCACTCAACTGTTATCTTTGAGAATTTAGAGGATAGGCAATTGGCCGAGGTGACGTTGAATAATCGCCTAAGATTGTTATGAATTTCAGAGAATGTGATAGAGAGAGAGATGAATGTGTTCTTAATTTGAGGCCTAAGTAAGCGAAAGAATCTAGAATGTCCTGTTGAGATTAGGGTATCAGTATTATTCAGAACAATGAAATTTTAATGGTAGATTGACAGGTTAGCTTGAGTATTAGATAGAATATTTTCCGAAACTTTCCAAATCAAAGACATCACGGAAACAAACAACATTGCAGACATTGGCACAACTACCTTCGGGTGAAATTGAAAGAGATAGTAAGGTTAGTTCAACAGAAGTAAGAGTTGAAGATCAGAACGCTCAAAACTCTTAAGTTTTCGGTTAAGAAAATAGAGATGAGGTTTTGTAGGAGTGAGAAGGTGATGTTCAAAAAATAAAAATTCAGGATTTAAACCGAGAAGGTCACAACTTTTTCATTAATTTATGAAGAAGAAGACCAGTAACATCAAAAACATTTGATGGCAATATCTCGTGAAGCGAGCTTTATGCTAAACTCATCACGGAGGTTCCTGTCCATGGCCTTTAATGGTGAATGATAGTAAGGGTGGATAAAGGGTTATTTTTGGAAGCAACCCCTATAGGCTTTCGAGACTAATCGATTGCTGCCATTTTTACCATTTTTTATTTTCTTTTTAAAAGGTAAGTGTTGTCTGTAATTGTATTTTATTGTGTGTGATAATTAAGAGTTTGCTCCAATGTAAGAAAAATGTGGATATGAGTTCAAAAGGAAAGAACAATTGGGCACTGGAGTGCCATGGAATGTATTATAAGACTCCGTATATATATGCACAATAGTGTGTAATCTCATCTCTGTGAGAGCGCTACTCTTCCTCTCATATATATATATATATATATATATATATATATATATATATATATATATATATATATATATATATATATATATATATTATATATATAATATATATATTATATATATATAATATATATATATATATATATATATATATATATTTATATATATATATATTATATAATTAAAATATATATATATATATTTATATATATATATATATATATATATATATAAGTAAGTATATAATATTATAATATATATAATATATATAGTATATATATAATATTAATATATATATATATATATATTATATATATATATATATATATATATATTATATATAATATATATATATCCCGGGGGTGGTGCGGTGCGTGGTGCGCAAATTTTGGTGCGGTGCGGTGCGCTGTGGTTCGCTCTCGGTGCGGTGCGGTGCGGTGCGCATTGCAAAAGAGGCGGTGCGGTGTGGTGCGGTGCGGTAAGATGACGGGTGGTGCGGTGCGGTGCTGGTGCGCGACCTCCCGGTGCGGAAGCGGTGCGGTGCGCAAAAATTCGGTGCTCGCAACACTAAATATATATATATATATATATATATATATATATATATATTATATATATATATATATATATATTATATATTATTATCTGTTTTTTAAAGCTATAACACTTTATATATATTATTTATTATACTGTTATTATATTATATATATATATATATATTATATTCTAATTTATATATACTTATATATATATATATTTTTAATATTTAATGTATAATTAATATTATTTATATATAAATTGGTTTATACATATAAATAATTATATATATTTTATATAATATGTTATGTATTAATAATATTATAAAATAATATTTTTTTAATATAATGAATATATAAAAAAATTTATATATAAATATATATATATATTTTTAATATTATAATAATCTTTATATTCCTTTCTAAAATAAATACTATATATAGTATATATTTATATATATATTAGTATATTATATAATAAATATATATAGTTTATATATATATATATATATATATAATTATAATAATATATTATATTACCATATATATTTATATATATATATCTTATGATTTTTATAATATGTATTAGTATATATATATATATATATATATTATATATATATATATATATATTTTATATATTATATGGTAAATTATTATATATATAATATATATATATATATATTATATATATTATTTTATAATATTATTATATATATACCTATATATATATATATATATAATATTTATATATATTATATATTTATATATATTGATATATATATAATATTATATATAGTATATATTATATATATATATATATATATAATATATATATGATTATTATATATAATATATATTTTATATAATATATATATATATAGTATATATATAATATATATATATATATATATATATATATATATATATATATATAATTATATATATACATATATAATAATATATATATAATATATAGTATTTATATATATATATATATATACTATATATATTATATATATAATATATATTATATATATTATATATTATATTATGATATTATATACAATATATATATATAATATTATATTATATTATATTATATATATATATATATATTATTAATTTATAGTACTATATATATATATATATATACTTATATATTTATGTTTTCATTTGTATGTATTATTACATGAATTTATTTCTGTATGTATATATTTATATTATGCATATTGTGTTATGCTTTATTTGTCATGTGAATTAAATAAATATTAAATTTTGGCAAACTAAATATTCATATTTATAGAATATTTAAGTGTTATACATAGATAAACAAAATAATACATTATTCAATTGTATTTAGTTTTTATTATGGGATTACAAATGGGTGAAATTATATAATATTTAAAAAATTTTTTTCCTTTTAATACCTGCCTTTTAACGTTAAGTTTTTGAATGGTTTAAGAGTAATTATTAAAATTGCATGGTTATGGATACTTAGTAATAAATACCTAAAATTTCTATAATGAAATTATATTTAATTAGGATATATATTATATATAATATTATATTATATATATATATTATATATATATATTAATATATATATTTACTAGTTATATATATATATTTTATATATATAGTATAATATATATATATAATATATATAATATATATTATATATATATATATATAATATTTATATTATTTATCTTATTTATATTTTTTTCTTCAAATTTATCAATCCGTTACAATATTCCACAAAAAAAGTTGAAATCGCGGCCAATTTTGAGGTGCGGAAAAATTTATTACTATTTTGTTTGTTTTTTTTGTTCTTATCTTATTTCCTCTTTTTTGTCGTCTTTTTATTTTATTTACCTTTTCTGTATCTCAATTATCTTTCTTTCATTGTCTCTTTGTCAAGTTTCCAGTTCTTTGAACTTAAAAAATCGCGGAAAATAACCAAAAGAAAAAAAGGAAAATCATTTCTGAGGTTCTTTTTCTCTGTCATGACGTGACCTCCAATCCATCAAATCGCACGTTTATATATAATTATAATATATATATATATATTATATACTGATATATATATATATATATATATATATATATATATATATATATATATATATATATATATATAATATATATATATATAAAAGGTGTAGGAGTTGGTGTTTGCCATCTTTTGCATTATTCCTGAACTTCAAAGATAGTTGATGTAGTTCGTCTCCTTCCTCTTCTTGAATTTTCTTTTTCATCTTTGGCTTTCTTGTCTGAAACGAACTTCTTGTTTTATTTTTTTCATTGTTAATTGATTAAAGATTAATCGTCTTTCATTATGGTATTTTTAATTTTTATCTTTATTAAACATGGCACAATAATATATATAACACTTTTGTTGCAGACGTTAACATTTGAAGAGGTTTTTAAAATAAAAATTATATGTATAAAATAGATCTTGTTGTATTTCATGTCTGTAGATGATGGGAGGATTATTTTGTTTTATATTACAAAGATAATTACAAAGTAAAAGACATAAAATAAATATTAAATTATAAAATTTATATCATAATTATTTTTGTTTGTTAATGCACAATTATTTTAAACATCTTCATTTTTTTTATAATTATTGTTCACTATATAATACTTTGCGCCCTAAAAGCAGAGCCATTAAACAGTAAAACGAAGTTTTGTTCATGTTGCCCAGTAGATGAAGTGGTCTTCATTGAAGGCGAATCAATAACTGAATGAGGAGGTTCAGTGGGCATGTATGAAGCTTGATGTTGATTTCTCTGGTACGATTATAAAGGAAGTATGAATCACAAAGAATGCAGCTTGAATGGAAGTATATATAGTAATTGTGGTATGAGTAAACATATCATTAGATTGTGAAATGATTCCTTTCCATTCTTCTAAAAGAATATATATATATATATATATATCATATATATATATATAAATATTATATAAAATATTATATATATATTTATATATATATATATATTTACTATATATCTATATATAATCTATATATAATAATATATATAATATATATATATATATATATATATATATATAATATATATATATTATATATTATATATTATTATATATTTATATATAATATATATATAATATTTTATATATATATTATATATAATATAATATATATATATATATATATATATATATATTATATATATAATATATATATATATATATATATATATATATATATAATATATTTATATTGTGTATCTATTATATTAT
>JABUQX010087682.1:40000-46460 GCA_015478945.1 Trachelipus rathkii
TACATATAGTGAGATACAATGTGTATGAGTTACCTAATTGATATGACTTGGTACGATTCGGAAAGAAAACCGGACATGTTTTCCTAATATCAAAGCAGCATACGTTTGCCATAAATGGCTTTACCACAATCTTTAATAATAAAATTAAAAATCATTTAACAATAAACAATAATACTAATTAATCAAGCATTATGAATAATCTATGAACTAATTAACGCACTACATAATTAAAACTGATCCAATAAAAAATAATAATTAAGAATAGATAAATACTAATAATGAAAGAGTGAGCAACCATCCTAGTATTCCCAATAATATAATTAATAATAATTAAATAATTTAATCAATAAATAATATATAATACACCCTAATAATAATAATAATCCAATATCAATACACTTATTATAATGATGATAATACATAATAATTATAATAAAATAATACATAAAATTATATTAATAAAAATAATAATAATAATAATAATAATAATAATAATAATAATAATAATAATAATAATAATAATAATAATAATAATAATAATAATAATAATAATAATAATAATAGAACAAATAATGTTTTTGAAAATAATAATAACAAGTACTGATAATAATGGCAAATAATATTTAAAGACCAATAATAACAGAACATATATCAGAATTTAAGTTGGACGACCATATTTGTGGTCCCCACCAAGCAGGGCTGCGGAGCCGGAGCCGGAGCCGGAACCGGAGCCGTGGAGCCGCAAGGTTTTGGGTGGAGCCGGAGCCGGAGCCGACGCAAAACTTTTTTGAGGGGACTGTAGGCCGGAGCCCGGGATCCGGAGCGCGAAATTTTTGGGGGGATCTGGAGTCCGGAGCCGGAATCGGAGGCGGAGGTGGATCCTGGACCTGGAAGCCGTATGTCGGAGCCTATGTCGGAGCGGGTAAAAAAACGATTGCTCCGGCTCCAGCAAATACAAAATTAAGTAATATTTAATTTTATTTACTACAGGTGTTTATATATATATATATATATAATATATATATGATATTATATTATATATATAATATATATATATATAATATATATATATATATATACGTATATATAATATATATATAATATAGATATATATATATATAATATATACTCCCATATATATATATAGTATATCTTAATAATTGAGGAGATCACCTCCAATTCTTATATTCCAATTATTTCAATTATATATATAGATATATATATATATATATATAATATATATATATATATATATATATATATATATATTATTATATTATATATGTATATATATATATAATATACATAGTATATATTATATAGTTATATATTTAGTATATATATATATATTATAATAACGAAGCGAACCACGGACGCTGCCTGCGATTGTATATATATATTCTCTTTTTCCAGAAATTTGTTATTATTATTATTATTCATAATAAAAAAGGTTCGGGTACTTCTTTAGATAACTTTAATTAATTAAGGTTAATATCGTTAGAAAAATATTGTGTCAACTAAACCAAAATCGAAAAAACACCTCATGTATTTGATATATTACTCACTCTGATGCATTAAAAAAGTACTTTCATTTGGTCAATATGAAAACAGTTAACACCAGTTGATTGGGAAAAACAGTCAGTTTCGATCATGGCCACAAAAGAGTCTACCTAACTTACCAGTTTACTCATCGGGGTCACAATACATCTATTGGATACTTTAAATTAATTAGACACCTTTAAAACCTATCATCCAGACTTTGCCTAACAATTGTTAAAAAGGAAAGGTTGAAGCTAAAGGTAGGTAATCAGGATAAACCTTTTATTTCCGAAAACTCAGACTAAAGTGGAAACTTTTTCAGGTGCCATAAACTTGTTCTGTCTATGTTAAGTGAAAAATTCAAAATTACAATTGATTTTAATGGTTGTTAAAGATAGTTACCCATTAGTTTTCTTTGCATGACCAGGATTTAAAGCACTGCTGTGGAGACACTGGCTTAGAAACTTTGGAACCGGTCCCTTTTACTGGACTGAAAAATTATGGTAAGAAAAGTTCTAGTAAGAAAAAATCAAACAAAAAAAAATAGCTTAAAATTGCATAAAGGGACGCTTTGTGCATTTAAAAATGGATTACTTACACATTGGCAAAGCTAAATTATTTTGTCAATTATTTTATATATGTGGACGAAGGATAAAAAAAACAATATTTCTAAAACGTTAGGAGATTAAAAAAGAAAAAAATACTCAACATTTCAGCGAAAATATTCAAAGAATTGGTTACTGACATCTTAAAAGAATTCGACAAAACAAAAGAGACAATAATTAGCTTAGTTACGATTAACGGCGAGGTGGGCAAACATGATCAGTGACGACTATGAAAATTAAAGTTAAGGACAATGAGGGTGTGGAATAGGAAGCGGTAAATCTGATACTGATTTTATTGAATGTCAAAACGAAGAAGGTAATAGTTTGTTTTCAGAATGAACTTGATAAGACTATGAAAAGACTATGTTCCGATAACGATAACAACGGTAACATTGCACACATGAGATTGTGGAGTTCATACTTACAGTTAGCATGTGGCGTGATGGTTCTCCACAATAACTACATAGAGGCAAAATCTTATAAAGCAGGGCGAGACCTAAATAGCAAAAGCAGCACGCTTACCCCAAAATCTAATGGAAGTTTTAAAGAATCAAGCTGCAAAAGTGGGCAATCTTAGGTCAAGAGACAAGATGGGAAGTACATGTTTCCTTATGCTTCTAGGAAGGCTTCTCTGCAACTAACAAGATTATATGTACGTAGTATGATGGCTGCCGGTACTTCTGAACTTTCTCTCTCCGACAATCAGTGGGAACAAATCGAAACACTCGAAGAATTATTAAAACACCCATACTTTACAACAAAAAATATTCAATCAGAAGACTTGACTGCAGGAAAATTTTTATAGAGAACGGATTTAGCAAATCACAAATAAATTCCATGAAAAGAAGGGAAAAGAATGTTAACTGAAAATAAAATAATTTTTCGACAATCTTTTGTTTTTAGAAATCTTTCTCAGAACTGAAGTTCTGATATTTAAAGCTAGGAGTGTTCTTTGCGAACTAGGAACTTCAAAAGAATAACTCTACCGAACAGAAATCTGGGGCCGGACGTCAGATAGATCAAACGCAGTTTCAGGAATCCTCCTCTTGTAGAATTTTGTCATGAAGAGATGAGAGTCAAATTTGCCAAGATGAATGGGAAAAATTGGAGCATTCAGAAAAGCGATTGAAAAAACTAAAAAGACAACCTACTAGTAAAAGACATTCAACCCAAATATCTTCTAGAAAATAAAAGGTAGAATTCCATAAGTCTTTAGATGGAATAATGAAAATCGACCAGAAAATCAAAGTTATCAGTTAAAGAGGGCAATCAATTGCTATCCTAAAATTTTGCCAGATGCCGCTTGCACAATTAAAGCTTTGCCTCCTATTCAAGTGAATGTTGAGAGCTATTTTCTGGTTAAAAATTAATAAAATAGATCTAAAGGACATTCGTTAAAGGAAGATTTTATTGATGGTTTTATTTTTAAAGAACAACAATTGTGTTGAATAAATTTATATTACGTATGGTCGGGCTGTTCAAAGAGAAATTATTTTAAAAGTTAGGAAAAAAGATATTATATATATAATTTATATATATATTATATATATATATATTATAATATATAATATATTATATATATATATATATATTATATATTTATATATATATATATATATAATATATATATATATATTATATAATATATATATATAGTATATACTATATATATAATATATATATATATATATAATATTAATTATAGAGAGAGAGAGAGAGAGACGAGAGGATTTCATAAAACTCTGCCGAACAAACTCGGAGGGCTGATAGAACAAACGATAATGAACATTTATTGTTAAATAACCTATTTTGTATGACGCTTCGTTTCAGTTACGGATGATGTAAGGTACACTAGTTTATGTTGTGTGACGCGTAGCATGTAGGTTACCGACGATTTTATGTTACTCAATTTTAATGTGTTTTTGCGTGCGTACATGTGTGTACCCCGCTTAACGTCCTTCGGAAAACACGTGGCAATACCTTTTACCTTGCCAATTCATGGATGACTCAAACAATGTAGGCATCGATTTTAGCGACTGTGATCACTACACTCTTTCTCGAGTTAAACCGACATGATAATGTGTTACGGCGCGGCGAACGGAAATGGACGAACAGCGCACCTCATTGTACCGGGAACGTGTTCCCACCACAGAAATCACCCCCCCCCACACAATGTTTGCTTGCCTTCATCAGCGCCTCTGAGATAATTGGACCCTTTGTCCACGGTGCATTGTTGGAAGACCGCGTAATACGACGGGACTCCTGCGGTTTGAAGGAAGAGTATTGAGAGAGTCGCCCAACGGACCGTCGACTTAGCACCATGCGCCATTCGCCATGCACATGGCCCGTTCAAACCTCAGTCGTATCTGTGCGTTCGGGTCTTGCAAGAGCCAAAGCCCTCCATTGCATACCACCCACAGGAACCAGTACAAGGCACTTGGACTTTAGTACACAGATGTACGCACCCCGCACACATACATAACATTAAAATACCCCAAAATCCTCCGGTTACGAATTAACCACGCGTTCAAACAAACATCACGTTTTACCTTACATCATCGTAAACTTTTGACAACGAAGCGTCAATACAACGTAGCTTCATTTAACCATAAAGTGTTCTTTATCGTTTGCTTCTATCAGCCCTCCGAGTTCTATCGCAGAGGTTTTGAATCACCCTGTATATTATATATATATATATATATATATATATATATATATATGTATATAATATATATATATATATTATATATATATATATTATATATATATATATATATATATATATATATATCAATATATATATAATATATATATAATATATATATATAATCTGTTTTTGAATAAAAATATGCTTAGATATGTCAGGGCTTCATAGTTCAACGAGAATTATTTGTAAACTTTAGGATGAACTTCTAAAATATGATTTTTATTCTTTTCTAGGAAAAAAAAAATAATAAAATCTAATATTTACGTAACTGTACAGGCAGTTCATCGATCAAAGAGGAATTATATTTAAATTTAGGGACTTAACTTAATGATTTATTTTCTGTATTTACCTGTAAAAATTTGTATTTTCTATCTCATAATTTTCTAAGCTTTTTAAATTCTAAGCAATAAGATGTCATTAACAAACATTTAATCTTCATTAACTTACCCTCAAAAATTTTGTATCAGAATTAATGGTTTCATGACTGTAAATGGAGAAGAATTATACTAGGGGTCGGAGCCCCGGAAGCCGGGAGCCGGGGGCCGGGATTCGGGAGCCGAACATTTTTTTTAAAAAATTGCCCGGAAGGCCGGAGGCGGCAGTCGGAAGCCGGGTAAATTTTAAAAATGCTTGGAGCTACGGAGCCGGGAGTCGGAGCCGGGTAATTTTAAAATGCTGGAGTAGGAGCCGGAGTCGGAGCCGTATATAATTTTTAAAAATGCGGAGCCGGACCCGGAGTCGGAGCCGGGTTTAATTTTTTAAAATGCTGGAGGCCGGAGCCGGAGTCGGAGCCGGAAAAAATTTGCCGGCGCACCAAGAGTACACAGTTCGATAACGTCGTCAATTAATTATGAATAGAGAACACATCGTTACGAAATTAATATTTACCGACATCGTACACTTGGCAACATGGCTGAACGCTTGACATAAACAGAACGTAACCTATACGTTTGGAGACACATACGTAAACTAGTTTATTCCGTATCTCGTCATTGTAATACAAAGATAGTGGAGCACCTTTTTGTAACATTGCACAAGCTATGGCGTACCCATTTCAGGAGCAGGTGGATATGCTATTTACATATGGGAAGGCAAACGGTAACGGTAAGGGGCCGCACTGTTATATTTAGACACCTACCCAGATCGCACTTAGCCACACCAAATCACCTTCGCAAGCATTTATCGACGATTGTGTGAGAGTGGCACTCTTGTACCTGCAGCGGCCGAACGAGGACAACCACGAGCTGTTCGTACACCCGCCGTAGAGGAAGGTATTCTTGCCATAGTTGACAGGGATCCCAGCGTTAGCTCCAGACAGATTGGCAGCGGACCAGGCGTCTCTAATTTACCACAGCCGTAGAGAATACTGGCACGAAAAATTTGCATTGACCCCATATCACCTTTCAACGTGTGCAGGGATTGTCACCGGCCAGATAATATAGATTACCAACGGTTACGGTTATATGTCAATTGGTTTCGGCGTCACATCCAATTCACACGAAATTAAGGTCTTTAATTCTGTCACAGTGAGCCTAGTTTCGGTAAGAGACAGAGGCATCATAACTAATCATCATAACAACTACTATGGGCCGACAGGATCCACATAAAA
>JABUQX010087683.1:0-10000 GCA_015478945.1 Trachelipus rathkii
TCCTTATCATGTTCTCATTTAAAAGTTCCTAATTCATCCGTGTTCTATAATCTATACTTAATCATACTTATAGCTGTGTTGTGTGCTGTGTCGTGTGCTGTAGTTGTCGTTGTGTTTGTGGTATTGTGTATGTGTTGATGTGTTATGTGTGTCTTGTGTGTTGCTTGCGGTCTCATATTGCTTTTAGATATTTTGTTTTTTTACATCTTCCATAATTACTAATATATATTATCTAAGGCCATTTAAAGCGATACATATAATAATCAAATTAAATTCTGAATATATATATATACCTCTCTCATTATAATAATAATAATACTCATTAATAATTACTATATTTAATTAATAATAATCTATCATTCTAATTAAATATTCAATTTAATTATTATAAAACAGGTCGTTTATCATTAAGGTGAGGCAAACCACACCCCATATGAGTTTGTTTTTAATAAATCAATACATTTTATCTCTCTTTTCTTCCCGGGTTTATTCTTCCCTCGGCAAGCATCGCAAGGTTTCTTTCCCACCTCTTCGGGCTTTCGTCGGCTGTGTGGTTCAGATATGTGCTAAGTGGTTATATCTTAAAATCATTTTCAACTTTTGTATTCTGAATGTTGAATCTAATTTTTTCTGTAAAAGGGGTGCGGGAGCCTATAATGAGACTTGCAACTTCATAAAATATCTTCTCTCAGGCCTGTTTTACTTCATCTTCTCTCTCTCTTCGCGTAAATGTTTGTGTTGTCTGTGTTATTGTGATGTGTAGTGATTGTGTGTGATGTGCTGTAGTGTGGTGTGTGTGTGTGTGTTGTGTATCAGCTATTTTAATTCTCTCTAGTTCTTCGTTACTCAATATGATTTGTCGTTTCCAGGTATTACGTTTAAATACTGTCTTTGTTATACATTATTTACTTGTTGTATTAACTCGTCTAAATAATTAGCATCTGTATTAATTTATTTAATTAGCTTTGAGTCTATTCCCTTGAACAAAGTGTGAGTAGGCTTACGTTTCTCTTGTATGTATGTTAGTTAATACTTTCTCCAACCTTTGGTAACCATACTATGTTTTTCCCCTGGAACTTTTCTGCTTTAAAATCCTGTTTAGTTGGAAGTTTAGATTTTTCCGTCGTTTGAGCCGGCTGTGGTCTTTATGGTTTGTCTGTTTGTAGACCCTTCATATTATTTTTTCTTTATTTAGTTGTTGAACGGTTATGCTATATGTTCCGCTCTTTTTATTTTTTAATTCGTATCTTCAACATTTCGTACGTTTTATTGCTAATAGTTTAGGCGTAGAGTCTGTACTGGATATCATTAGACAAAAGGTTATGATAAACCATCTTATTGCTTAAATATTTACACTTCTTACTCTTTATTTGTTTAATTAGTTAAACTTGTTAGGTCATTAATGATAATGTTAGCAATGTATCATTGCTTGACAAAGTGTGAGAATCTAGAGTTCTTTTACTGTTTTCTTTTTGTATGCTATGTTACGTTATTACTTTACTTTGTTGTTATTCTTAAGCTCGTTTGGATTACTTCTTTTGTCTAATGTTTAAGGTTATCTAAGTTTACTCATTCAGTCCTGTAAGGTGTGTACGTATTCCGCTTAGTATATTTTCGTTAGGTCTGTTAACTGATAATTGGTAAACTAATGGTTTATTCTCGATAAATTTTTTTGTTTAATAAATAATTTACTATTTTATGATTATTATTCATGTAAATTTATACTTATTGTATATACTGTATTATAAGATCATTGTCTTGACCAAAGCTTGCTGATATTATGGTCTATCGTATTTTTGTAATTGTTTTGTTAGTTACTTTACTGTTAGTTACTTTACTTTAAGTATGGAAGTTTATGTCTGATTTTTATTCGTTGTTAAGGTTATGCTAGGTTTTGTTGTTGTTACATTTTAATGTTCTTTAAGTTCAAGTGTGATGTTATTAGTTTATTTTATTTTATTTGTAATTCGTCAATAATGGCGCGTTTATTTGCATTATTATTTTCGTTGTATTCAAAGTCGTTAATATTTTGAACTTTTAATTATTTTTAATTTGTTTATTCCTCGTTTTCATTTACTAAAAATGATCATACTTATATTTTATCTGTATTCTATTGATATATCAATATTGTTTACTACTTTTCTTCTATTTACTAAACCTTTATTCCTATCACTATTAAATATGATTCAATGTATTTTCCATCTTATAATACTTATTAAGATATAACGAGTTTGTAACATGTTAAAATGGCAGTTTGTACTTTAACTGATTTTACTTGCTTTCTATACTGATTTTAAGGTATTTGTAAAAATGCAAATTTTTTTTAAGTTATAACATATTAGAAATTATATTTTAGTTTAAATTATCAAAATGTATTTTAAACAGAATAAACAAAAATAAATAAAAGTTTTTTACAAAATATATAGATTATTTTAATAAATAAACAAATAAATGTAAATAAACATACCTAAAATAAAATAACTAAATAACTAACTTTTAATCGCTATCATTAATGTATAAGAAATTTCAATCTGTTAGTGTTGAAAAGGAATCTAAAATGTATTCTTATTTTTATAGCTAAATTGTGATAAAAATAGTAAATGTGCTTTAAAATGACGTTTACCATTGTAAAACCCATATGCTTGACATCACTACGATAATAGTTCGTCAATAGTGCTCAGTAAGTTAGTTACGATTGATTGCCCAGGGCTATATGTATTTAAAGTAAAGTGTCTATAATTAATTGTGTGTGTGTGTGTGTGTGTGTGTGTAGTGTGTGTGTGTGTGTGTGTGTGTGTGTGTGTGCTGTGTGTGGTGTGTGTGTGTGTGTGTGTGTATCGCTTTAGATTTGTTATCGTTCATATACCTCTCATATATAGTTGCATTAATATAATATATTAAATCAATAAAAAAATTAAATAATAATACTTATTTTTAATTTAAAAATAATTATCAATAATAATAATTAAATAATAATAAATAATAATATAATAATAATAATAATAATTAATATTAATTATTAATAATTAATAATAATAATAAATTAATACTTTTAAAATATGATAAAAACACTTTTTTTCATTTCTATGTTATAGTATAAGGATCAAATAATGGGGCACAAAACGTTATCATAAATCTATTTTAACCCTTCTCATGTGTTCCAAAGATATTGGGGAACAAAGTATATAAAAATCTATTTACCTACTTCTTATGGTTGGATCAAATCATGACTATTGGGAACAAAGTAATTTTTTTACATCTCGTCACCCTTCTATGTGTCAAGAAGATTTCGGGAACAAAAGTAATAATATACCTTCATTATACCGTCCCTTCATGTACGTCAAAAGATACTAAGATTAATGAGTCATATCCTCGGAATTTATCATTGGCTGGCCCGTGATGGCATAGTAAATACAGTTCTCTGATTGGTTACCCTTGAGCGGAACAAGATTACGTAATGTTTAGGTGCCTGGTAGAGAGCAATTTACCTATCACAAAGTTCTTAATGTTGTGGTACATGGATGGCAAATGTGATCCGCCACGCGTTATTGGTGTTTGATGGAGAACTCTATATTGTGGAATAATATAATAATTCTAATATATTAATATTAATAACTAAATCAATAATATACCCTATCTATAATTATGCCAATCTTAATCATAACATTAATTAATATTTTTCCAAAATAAAATATCAATGTTTCGTCAACTGTTTTAAATATGAATGGATATTGCCACAATTTCATTCTTGTATGCAAATTAAAGCAATATCTCCGAAATGTCAATCAGATGCTATTGAAACACTTGATTCTCATCTTGAAGAAAAAGTTACATTTTCCATGGAACATTTATCACAAATGATTTAGTAAAGTCGCAGCTGATAAATTGATGCTATTTATTATATTTTTTTGTAATGATATGTTATTGAAAAGGAGTGTTGTATATTTTCATTGGATATTCTTTGAGATCGTTTGATATACTTTTACATTTAAACGCGTCGACATCAACGGACAACATATCAACAACAACAACAACAACAACACAACAATACATACATCGATAGCTATACCTAACAACTAACAATCAACAATCAAAACAACAACATCAATCAACAATTTAGCAACAATGCACATTTCACAATACAACAATCATTCAACTAACATTTTCGCAACTATAATTGCAGACAACAACGCGATACATTTTCAACAACAACAACTACATTTCATTAAGAATTTATTTTATGTTATACAAAATATTGAACTTTAATCAAATAGAACTCAATCCTATTCCTATATAAATATCCTAGATCTAATAGTCAATAGTTTCATTGGAAGCAGATATGGAGGCTGTTTTGATTTTAACTGATTTACTGATTTACTGATTTAACTGCTTTAAGGTATGTGTTAGTTAAATGCAATTTTTTAAGTTTAATTATAAACATAAAAGAATAAATTTATTATGTAAAAAACAAAATTGTTTAAGCAAATAAAACAAATAAATAAAATTTTATAGTACAAATAAAAACTAATAAATAAATTTTTAATAGTAAAATAACTAAATGTTAAAGACAACACAAACAAATAAGATAAAAGTTTTTGTCGTTATGTTATATCAAAATATGACTATTAATCAATAGATCATATAGATCAATAGATTTCACAAATTTAGATCATGGAAGGATAGAAAGGTGTCTGGAAGGCAGTTTTGATTTACTGATTAGTACTTGGATTTACTGATTTACTGATTTTAGGTTAGTTACTGCTTTAAGGTTATGATAAAAATGCAAATTAGTTATAAGTAATAAAAATTACAAAAGTTAGTTACTTTAAGGTTACCCATAAATATTTTAAACAAATAACTTTTCTTATTTAAACCAGTAATTAATAAAATTTAATTAAAAGCAAAAAATTTAAGAAATATAAAGAATAAATTTTTTTGGTAAAACAAAATATTTAAAGCATAATAAAAATATAATACTATAATAATTAAATTTTACATTGAAAAAAAAATTAACATAAAGAGAATGAAACTTATAAACTTATAAAATTGAAACGTCTAAAATTTAAATAAAATAGCAAGCAATATATTTTAGTTGATCGTTTATATATACAGTATATACTAATGAGAATTGATAAATTAAAAGAATGACCGGTTCATTGTCTATGCCTCAATACGATTAGGAACACAGCACACCGCACCTGATACCGGCTCCAAGCACCGGTGCCCTGTACCAACTCTGCCTTCCTAATTTCTCCATCCTATCCTCGCTTCCTCCCTTCTTTTATTTCAGTTGGGGGACCCTCCTCCGGAGGGTTTCCAAACACCATTCTTTCTCCTTCCTCCTTTCTTCCCTCCTTCCTCATTCCTCCTTCTTTCCTCCTTCCTCCTTCCTCCTTACCTCCATCTTCTCTATTCGCACTTCTCGTGTCTTTCTCCACTTTCCTTTTATTTCATGATGGGTAGTCGCCCAATAAGCTCCAGCTCCGATTCCCAATTCTTTCTGCCTTTTACCCTTTAACGCACTCCGGAGATGTTCCACCTTCTAGCATTATGATCTCTTCTAATCTGAAGGAACCAGCACCCCTCTCCGAAAGGGTTGTACCTCGTCCGGAACGCCCTCGATTCCCAGGCCAGACGGAGGCGCGGCGGACACAGGCCAGGCATCCTTTCTTACCGGAAATATGAGAATACCTTCGCGCAACATTTATTATTTATATTATTTTATTATTTTAATTTAATTTTAATTTTTAATTTTAATTTTATTTTTACATTTTATTTTTTAATTTTAATTTTAATTTTAATTTTAATTTTACTTTATTTTAATTTTATATTTTTTATATTTTTAACTTTTAATTTTATATTTTTTTTTACATTTTATTTTATTTTAATTTTTTTTTTTTTTTTTTTTTTTTTTTTTTTTTCTTTTTTTATATATTTTTTTTTTTTTTTTTTTTTTTTTTTTTTTTTTTTTATTTTATTTTTTTTTTTTTTTTTTTTTTTTTTTGGTGGGGTATTATGGGGGGGGTTTCCAGTTTCCAGTTTCCCAGTTCCTGGAAACTGGCAAACCACTTTTCCAGAAATCCTGGAATCCTTTCACCAGGAATTCCAGGTATTCCAGGATTACCCAGTGCCCTTTCCAAATATAGCACTTTAACTACTGAACTTTTGCTTCATATTCTTCTACTACTTTCTTTTCTGTTTTCGGTTCGGCATTGTTACGACCACTTGAGGCGAGAAGGTCGGTGTGATTGCATTTGATCATTTATATAGATATATATACATTATTGTTTTATATTATTCTTTTATCTTCTTTTATATATTATATATATATTATATATATATATTTATATCTCTATATCTATATATAATATATTTTCAAGAATATATATGTTTATATTATCTAAATTTCTATTAAACAACAAGTTTTCATTCGATAAAACTTTTTTCTATAAAGTAATCTTGTACTTAATTGTACTCTGACAAACATTTACTTGACCCAAGCCTGATATATATATATATAATATATATTATTCTTTATATATTATATAATTTATTATATATACTATTATATACTATACTATTTATATTAATTACTAATATTAAATACTAATTTATATTCTATCTATATATTATATAATTAATTTATATAATTTCTTAATATTATATATCTTATATAAGTATATATTTTTATTATATATATCTTATATTCTTTATAAAACTATATTATATATATTTATATATATATATCCACTAAATTTGCAGCGGACTTCCATGGAATTTACTTGATATGCTTTAGTATGTGTGTGCGCGCGCGTGTCGGTGCACACGTGAAGTTGTTGCCTTAATGAGAGAAACGAAGCTTCTTAAATTGAATTGAAAAGAAGGTAAAGCGTAAGAAAAACCTTGAGAAATTACTCTGAAAAAAATTATGAAGTAACACAATGACAAAATCGAGCAATTCCATATTTGTAGGAAAAACAAATATGAAAATACAAATGGATGGCACACGAACGTATTTCTACTGGGGACTCCGCCCACCATACCCCCCGACCAGTGAGTTATGATAAAATTAAAAATATTTCTTCAACAACATAGAAAAAAGTACATTTGGCAACTTTAAACTAATTTGACATATAAATATGAAATTTTGAAACTTCGCAAACTTGCAAGGATTATTTTTACAGGTCATTTTTACAGGTCATTTCAAACATTTATTATAAGTTTCATGAAAATCGGTTGTTGCCGCTATAATTAACAAGGATTTCTATAGGCAAATGTTAAAAACGTTAAAAGCATTTCATGTAAAGTTAATTAGAAAATCTGCAGAACTTTGCGAAATATATATTAACGATATTATACCAATATATATATATATATATTTTATATATTATTATATATTTAATACTATATATATATATTTTCTAATATATTTATATTTTATATATATATACTATCCTATATATTATATTTATTATATTATATTATATATATTTTTCACATCTTTTCTAATTTATTTTATTTTATTATCTTATTTTATTATATATTATATATATATAATATCTATTATAATATATTACTATATTTTAATATATTATTGTTATTGTATTATATATATTATGTAATATATTATTTATATATATTATATATATATTATCATTTTATTATATATATAATATATTATCATATTATAATTTATATACTATATTATATTATTAATATAATTATATTATATCTATATATTATTTATATATATTGTTATATTTAATTCTTTGTTGGATGTTTATAATATATCTTATATATTTATATATATATTTGATAGCATACTGGCTCTCTCTACCATATTTATAATAATTAATATATTGTATCCTTACAATTAAACTAAACATATTTCTAATGATTATCGTCACTTAGTCATGTTTTTGTGCACCCAATAACTTTGTGTAACACTCTTGTAATAACATAAAAACAATAAAAAAATAAAAAATAAAATTTAAAAATCATATAATAATAAGTTTCATTTTATCAGTCAGTATATTGTTGTTTACTTTTTAATTTTCCGGGTTGACCAACTCCTTAGTAGAGTAAACAAGCTATACTATAAATATACTTATATATTATATTATCTATATTTATATCATAATCATATATTATATATTATATTATATCTTTAATATTATTCCCTAATATATATATTTTTTTATTTTTATATTACTATTTCCCTTTGAATCATTCTATTATATATTTTTATATATATTTTATTATTCAATACTATTCTTTATTATATATATATATTTAATTATATATATACTATATATAATATATATAATATGAGATGCTACTTGAAAATACCATGAGGATATATTATAATATCTTATTTTATATATATATTATATTATTTATTCTATATTATCTATATATTATATATTATACTTTTAATACTATATATTATATTTTATTATTTATACTATCTTATTATTATAATATATATATATATTTATCTTTTTATATTATCTCTTATTTGTTTTTTTTTATTTCATATTTCTTTTATTTCTTTATTTTATATCTATACTATATATATATATATTATATTATATGCATCTCGAGTCTGAAAGTGCTTAGCTCATTCTCTTTGGCACGAAGGCGCAGATTCCAGATTCTTACCCTTCAACTAAATCTAACAAGCCTTGGTTTAACTCTGTTTGTACTCGTGTTATTTGCCACAGGGGGCGTCTGCTTATCACGATTACCTGCCGTCTTCAATCTTCAAAAAACTCAATCAAAACTTATATTTCAACCCGGAGTCGTGAAATATCTATATTCTCAGTGATCATCTATAATAACTATTTTTTTTCTCTGTTTGAAAATGCAATTACTTTTCTGGATCCTCTTCCTCCCGTTCTTTCTGGCATTTTGCAAAGTAAAAATTTAACTCTTTAACTTTACTACTTATATATATATATATATATATATATATATATATATCCTATATTAAAATTGATTAAGCTTAACCAATTTTTATTTATTTGTTTGTTAATTTTATATATCTATATTACTATATATATATACTCTTATTACAACACTTATATATACTATTATATATATAATTTATATATTATTTTTAATATATTATATATATTATTATATATTATATTAATTCTATTACATGTATATATATATCAGTATTATATATATATCTATATAATTATAATATTTTATCATTATTATCTATTATATCTATATTTAATATTATTTCTTCTTATATATATATATATCTATTATTTTATATAATATATTATTATATAATATATATTATATATATATATTTTTATATATATTAAGCCCTGCTTATTGCTATGAGAAATTTATTTGGTTTTAGTGTAGTGCGAATCTGCAGAGAGTTACAGAGAGTGTACCGTAAGAGTGAGGTTTGAAAGATAAATGTAGATACGAGAACCGGTTTATAGTGTAAGTGAGTGATGGTGAGTCCCGCGGTGTAAAGTCATGTTAGATAGAGTCATCAACTAGAACAAGTTTCTACAGAGTTTAATAATTTAGGTATTTAAGTTTGGATGAAAAAGGGAATGGATGATGGCATGGATGCAGTAGGAAAGTTGTGAATGGAAGGAAGGTGGCTGGTGCAAATTAAATTCCTTTGTGTGAATATAAAGGGACTAAGTTCTAAGTGCGCTAAGGTTTTTACATGAGGATATGTTTGTTATCCCTTGTGTTTAATGTTTAGTTTTTTTTGATGGGTGGTTATGGTTGTGGGCTTTTGCTCCCAGCTGGGTTTGAACTCCCATCATTGACGAGAATATCCACAAGTGCAGGCTTCGTCGCAGCTCGGAAACCGTCAGGGTAAATTTTTCTGACGCTTGACGAGTTTTTTCACTTTAAGGGTATATTATTCAAGGGGTATCTGGTTCAGATATAGGTGTACTTTTCTTCACTTTCGTCCTTGCTTCTTTTTACTCTATCTTTCTCTCTTCTGTTTCTAGATGTG
>JABUQX010087683.1:15000-22228 GCA_015478945.1 Trachelipus rathkii
GAATAAAGATAAGAAGTAACTTTCTCTTTCATATCCTCTGTACATAACTTGTCATAGTTTAAGATATATATATATATATATATATATATATATATATATATATATATATATATATATATATATATATATATATATATATAATATATATATATATATATATATATCGAGCACAGCTTTTACGGGAAGCACAGGAGGCCGGGCCTCCTCTAAAAAATAAAAGCAACTAATGTAATAGTAATTCAATTTACTATTTATTACTATTAAAAATAAAGTTTAAAATGTAATACAAGGACGGTAATTTTACATTAAGATCATTTATTCTCTTGCGAAACATTATTTTTCATAAGGATCATTGACTGGAGGAATTTTGATTTTTGCCTCCAAGAAAGCATAATTATAATGCTTTCAAAACACTAGTTGTCATGGCAACGTAAAAGAAACCTTATTCTTATTTTGTCTATTTTGAGGATTTTTCCACAAAGCCTCTTCTCGAAATTTGGCAAGAAATCCAATTTTTTAAAAAAATTAAAAAAAAAAAAATTATTTAATATATATATATATATATATATATATATATATACTATATATATATATATATATATATATATATATATACTCTAACTGCTACTATACTATATACTAACTATACTATATATATATATATATACTTGTATGTATATATATATATATATATATCGAGAATGATTCAGCCAGGGAGTGAAGGTTGATGAGTAAAGGGATATGAGAGCAGAGGAAGGAAGGAGGAAGCGGTTAAGCAAAGTTACTATATTTTTGTTAATAATTTTATTGGTTGATTTGAGATCTTTTAATAATGCCGCTAACAGTCTGTTGTAAGCCCATTTCACGATTTCAATGGAGGGACAAAAATAAATCTTTAGTTTTCAAATCTCTAAGGGAACACGATATACATATTTACCCTATTTCTTTAATTCATACATTAAATTAAATAAAATCAATTAAATCTTCTAAAAAAAAATGTACAAGCTTTTTGCAACATTATCAGAAAGCAATTTCGCTACGAAAATGCAGAACACGGGGACTTGGAGCCAAAGTTTCTTCTTTAAGGGACTTCTACGGAGGCAAGGTGCTAAATTATATTGTCAAACTCAGCTAAAAAAAAAGAAAAAGCACATTATTATTTAGCATCTAGTTCATTAATTCATTTATTTATTTATTTATTTATATATAATTAACAAAATAATTATTTATAGAAATATTTAGTTATCCATTCCTACAGTTCTCTTTTAGCATATAATTGGTTTATATATATATATATATATATATATATATATATATATATATATATATATATATATATATATATATATATATATACACATAAATACTCTCTCTCTATATATATATATATACTATATGTATATATATATATATATATATACTGCTGCTATATATATATATATATATACTATATATGCTCTATATATATACTACTGCTGCCTTATATATATGCTACTGCTGCTGCTACTATACTATATGCTATATATATAACCTTAACCTTATATATATATATATATTACCAGAGTGCACCACATGGACACCAAACTCTTTCTCCAACCTCCACCCATTTGGAAAAAGGTTATATATATTAAACTTGAAATTAATATTTCTCAATTATGCTTCAAAAAAAAAGCTTCTGAGCCATTTCAGGGAAGAGTTTTGCTTCTACTCGTTTCCGTCGTAAATGAAGACCTACACCACTGAAAAGACTCTCACTAGCAACGCTTGTTGAAGAGGCATGATAAGTATTCACTGGAGGAGTTCTACAAGATGTAGGAAAACTTTTACAATTATCAAGCCACCAAACCAGCTATCTGAAAAAAAAATTCATGCGGATGCGGATGCGGATCTTTATAAGCTATATATATATATATATATATATATATATATATATATATATATATATATATATATATATATATATATATATATATATATATAATATAAATATATATATAATAACCTTATATATATATGCTGCTGTAGCAACCTTATATATATATAATATATATACCCTTCATATATATAAAGGGGAAAATCGAAAGAACATATGGGGTTAATAGAAACTTCAGTAATATTTCTGACTCTATCAGTTTTAAACGAAAAAAAATTATATTACCTTCTGTGCTGAAGAAGAGTTAATAAAAATGACTTCTTTTTTAGCACCACACCAACAATATGGCGTCTCTCTTACACGTTTAACCCATTAAATAATATAATGTATTTCCGAAGCTTGTAATTTTCTCTCTTTAATCAGCTCGTGGCCTAAGTTGATTCCGAGTTCCTTCTTTCAAAATAACTGGAAAAGCTGATTTAAACGGTTTTCATTTCTTAACTTAATTTATATGGTCTTTAATTTAGATTAGAAGGAACGCACACACACCCCTACACACCTACACACACACCTACACACCTACGCGCACACACACAAATACACACACACGGGCGATCGAACTCATATAGGCCCTTATGGGAATGCCATAACTTTGGATCATGTCTGTTATCTGCCTCCACATCCATATACATATCGATTGCATGGATTCGAACAAATTTCATAAAGTCAAATAAAACTGTGTAGAGTCAAATTTAAACTATAGTAATAAAACTTCTATTTTAAAATATTAATATAAAAAAAAAGTTTAAATATATTAGTAAACTAACGTAACCAACATAACCTTACTTAACGTAATTTATTTTTATATTTATAATTTATTTTACTTTGCATTGTTAAAAAAAAAGAAAAATGCTTCTGGCACCGTGCACGCTCTTGTACAGTTTGTTCGATAACGTAAGTTATAAAAAAAAATTACTAAAGCTTAATTGGAAGCAGATAATGGACAAGAGCCATAACTTCAGTAGATTGTCGGTTGTTTTGTAAGTAAAAATAAATAAGGGGAAAATTTATCTTATATATTTTAACGCATATTTTTAGTTTTTGAATTTGAGGTTTATATGAGTAACGGGACCTTGTTAAGATCATTTTAAGCTTTTTTTAAGTTAGGAATTGTAGCTAAAGTTAAACTTCGGTGGTAAAACATTCCTCTTCAAAAATAAAAAAATAAAAAAAATAAAAAAGGATCATGTCTTTTTTCCCTGTCCATATCCATATCGCTATCGACTGCATGAATCAAAATAAAACTGTATTTAGTCAAAATAAATCTGTATTGTAATAAAAGAGCTTCTTCACACCTTTAAGAAATGTTTAACGTAATTTAAAATAACCTTACTTAACGTAACATAATTAATTTCCCTTTCCATCGTTTCAATAAACAGCAAGTTATATAAATACATAAAATAGTTCAAACTCTTGTCACTATGCGAGCGCCGTTCTACATTTTGTTCGATAACGTAAATATGGGAAAAATATTGACTGCAGCTTCATTGGACAGGGATAATGGACATGAGCCATATATATATATATATATATATATATATATATATATATATATATATATATATATATATATATACTATACTACTATATATATATATATATATAACTATATATATATATATATATATATATATATATATATATATATAAATATATATATATATATATATATATATATATATATATATATATATATATATATATATATATATATATATATAACATATATATGTATATATATATATATATATATATAACCAATATATATATATATATATATATATATATATTATTGTGTGTGTGTGTGTGAGAGAGAGAGAGAGAGAGAGAGAGAGAGAGAGAGAGAGAGAGAATAAATTCACATGGATTTTACTTTCCTGTTGATGCTCAGAAATGAAATCATAATATCAACTTAAATCTACTTTGCAAAAATCCTTAAACAAGACACTGAAAACCTCAACGAAAGCCTCCTCTATCTTCCAGCACAATTTCTTGAAGAATTTGTCTTGGTAAACTGATTTGCCTCTGTTTATCCACTTCAACCTTTCGTTCCTGCAGGGTGAGTTTATTCAGTCTGTGCAGAAGAAGGTGGGTGTAGGCCCTCTCAACCCTTTGACTATCGTACCATTGGTTTAGCTTCTGTTCTTCCAAAGTTTTTCAATACACCATTAACAGGAGGATATGGAAAAATCTCAATTCTACTTGTCTTATTTCTGATCGTCAGTAGGGTTTCCGTAAGGGACGTTCCATTTGGTGATCTACTTTCCCTTCTATCTGACTTTTGGTCCACTACTCTTCGACATTTTGATGAATCTTTTGTTGTTGTGTTTGTTGTTGTTGTTGTTGTTGTTGTTGTTGTTGTTGTTGTTGTTGTTGTTGTTGTTTTGTTGTTGCATATCAAGAAAGTTGTCGATATAGTTTGACACAAAGCTTGCTTGATTTCAAAACTTCCCGCCTTTTGATATATGTTCTTCTATCTGTTTCACTTCAATCTGATTCCCTTTCGAGTCTTTTCGTCTTGTAGACCAGCGGTCTCCAAACTTTTTGATCTCGCACCCCTAAGATGAAACTAGTTATAAGTTGTACCCCCTACTCAGGCCTATAATATAAAATAACATAACATAATATATATATATATATATATATATATATATATATATATATATATAACCTTACTTAGGAATAATAACTATATATATATACTATACTATATATATATATATATATATATATATATATATATTTACTGCTATATATATATATATATATATATAAATATATATATATATATATATATATATATATATATATATATATACTATATATATATATATATATATATATATATATATATATATATATATATATATATATATATACTACCTATACTTATACTATATATATATATATACCCACCTTCTCTCCCAAGACTGGAGTAGTGCGTAGCATGCATTAGAAACAAAAGTTGCAGAAGAGTATTAGGCAAGTCGAAAAGAAAGCCCAGGGTTACCGAATATTTTATACCTTTTAGTGAGGACTCGTCGCAGTCCAGAATAATCCACCTAGAGTTCTCGCATTGGTTTCTTTGCTGGCGTATCGTCAGTGTGGGGTTCATCCCTTATTCAGGTGGGCCACAACCATACCACTCTCTCACCAAAACCCCGCCATTCACTCTATTATGCACCTTTCTTCTCCCCCTCTGCCAAACTCTATTTCTCACCTCCAGGCATTCCTTTACTGACTCAATCCACTTTTTCTTCGGTCTCCCAGCCGGTCGATTCCCAGCACACCACTATACATCCGCTTAACCAATCGGCTATCATCCATCCTTTCCACATAACCAAATCATATCACGTACTTTCATTTATTCTCTCACTTATCAATTTCTTCACGCCACACAACTTTCTAATACGTTCATTCCTCATTTTATCAATTTTTCTCACACCTAACACGCCTCTAAGATTGCCCATCTGAACACATTGCACTTTAGATCTATACCTCTTATTTCAGGCCATAGTCTCACTACGATACATTAACACAGGTAACAACATACCCTCATGTAAGACCCTAGCGCACTCAAGACGTAGTTCCTTCCCATCCACCAAGGATTTAATTGCACTAGCCCCCTTCCTGTCATTCACAACTTTCCTACTACACTCCGCATCATCCAACATATATCCTAAATATTTAAACTCAGACACTTGTTCCAGCTGCTCACCATCTAACAAAAATTCATACCGAGGACCTTCCTCACTCACAACCATAACCTTGCTCTTATCTACGCTTACATTCAAACCCCTCCTTTTACACACCCTGCCAAATCTCTCTACCAATCCTCTCAAACTCTCTTCAGATTCGCCACGGAAAATCAAATCATCCGCATATAATAGGTAGCACACTCTCCACTCTCTTCCATTCTCCATCATTCTAACACCATCCCTTACCACCCCACCTCTAATTCTTTCATAACTCCATCCATATACAAATTGAATAACCAAGGAGACATAACACATCCCTGCCTCACTCCACTATTAATATTAAACCAATCACTTTCGACTCCATTTATTCTTACACATGCTTCACTATCGTCATACAAACTTTTGATTCCATTCAGAAACCTACCACCAACACCATATATCACTTCCCTATTAATCCTATCATACGCCTGTTGCAAATCCATAAAACCTAAATACAATTTATTTTTCTTCTCTCTCATTTTCTCAATCATTTGTTTCAATGTAAAGTTTGATCCACATCCTCTACCACTTCAAAAGGCACCTTTCTCTTCACCAATCAGTCCTTCAGTCACTCGACGCACTCTTTCGACCAAAATACCAGTATATATCTTCCCAACAACACACAATAAACTAATTTCATTATAATTCCTACATTTACTCTTATAAAAGGGTACTATTACTGCTCTCCTCTAATCCCTTGAAACTAATACCCTCCATAAACCCTTTGTTACACAACTTCCAAATCCAATCAATCACCATCTCGCCTCCGTTCTTGATCATTTCACCAGTAATTTCATCTATACCTGCAGATTTATAATTACTTTCTCATTCTACCCATTACCTCCTCCTTACTAATAACTTCATCCCCAAAATACCTATTCCTTCTTGCAGCATCAAACCCACACACATTGACTATCAACTCTTCATTACTGCTCAATGTCATTACGAATCTTCGAGAGGTACCCTCCACCTCCCCCTCACATTCATTTCATTAGTTACGAAAGCCCCATATATATATTCATTATTCAAAGCAGATTTCCATTGTTCTCATTTTTAACCTTTCGCGTTCCTTCCAGAAAAGCTTCTATTCCCTTGTCGCTTCCCCATTCATCCTCCTTCTCAAACTCTTCATTTTCCTCTTTTTCCTCCCTACGTATGCATCTTATATATATATATATATATATATATATATATATATATATATATATATATATATATATATATATATATATATATATATATATATATATATATATACTCTTATATATATATATATATATATACTAACACTTAGGCCTTATACTATATATATATATAGTGATCGAGAGCCTACTTCTTTGCGTACCCCAAGTATCACTGCGTACCCCGGGTACGCGTACTACTGGAACCACTGTTGTAGACGACCATCATTCATTCTTACAAAACTATCAATAGTGGCGTTGCTCAGGGCTCTACTCTATCCCAAACTCATCTTCTTCATTCACATTAATAATCACCTAGTCTGTCACTTTATTCACACTTATGTTCGGCGACTCTACCTTTCATTATTCGTTTTCAA
>JABUQX010087684.1:10000-12500 GCA_015478945.1 Trachelipus rathkii
GTATATAAATTCGAAATATAATATTGTGTTATCATAATAAAAAAATAAGTTACTATATATTTATGTATATATATATATATATATATATATATATATATATATATATATATATATATATATATATATATATATATATATATATATATATATATATATATATATATATATATATATATATATATATATATATATATATATATATATATATATATGTAATATTATATATATATATATATACCGTGACTCAAACAAGAGAGAGACGAGGTCAGACACATGGAATGGGCGCGGGTTCGATCCCTAGTCCGGATCCTAGGTAGAAATTACCTAGAGAAGTTCCCCTCCTTGAATAGAGCTATGCCCGTGAGGTGTGAACTTTTTATTTAAATATATATATATATATATATATATATATATATATATATATATATATATATATATATATATATATATATATATCTTCTTATATATATATATATATATATATATATATATATATATATAGGGCTTGGAAGAACTCTCGTTCTCCTATTACTCTAACTAATTTTCGCTCTGCCCGGAATCGATGCAGGGATATTATTCGACTGGCCAAGCGTTCTTACACTAAAAGGAAGTGTGCTGCCCTTCTTGATTCTCCTTCTGATAAAAATTTCTGGCCTCTTGCCAAAAACATCTCAAATAACTTCTGTAAATCTGCCTTTCCCCCTCTTATCCGTTCTGACGGTTCTATTGCTAACACTCCTTCTGAAAAGGCTAATCTCTTTGGTCTTCTTTTTTCATCTAATTCCACCCTGGACGATTCCGGCTCCCCTCCTCCTGCTCCATCCCCTCTCAGGTGTCCAATGTCTCTACCTGTCATTACTCATGATCGAGTACATGAGATACTGAGATCTATGAACGTCCGGAAGGCCAGTGGCCCAGATGGCATTCCTCCTCGTGTTTTGAGGGAGTGTGCTTCTGAGCTGGCGCCTGTCCTCGTTCAACTCTACTCCCTATGCCTTAACACTAATACTTTTCCTCAATGCTGGAAGCGCGCTTTTATTCAGCCAATCCCAAAAAAAGGTAGCCGCTCTGATCCTTCTAACTATCGACCTATTGCCTTAACTTGTATTCTATCTAAAATCTTTGAAACTCATCTCAACTCAACTCTCCATTCTTTGACGGCTCTAATGTCTTACCCGTAAACAACATAAACATTCTAGGACTAAACATAAATAGTGAATTGTCTTGGAGACCTCACATCACATCGGTTGCTAAAATGGCCTCAAAAAAGCTGGGAATTCTGTTCAGATTGCGTGAATTTTTTTCTTCTGCTCAGATACTCCAGTTATATAAAGGTCTTATTCGCCCCTGTATGGAATACTGTTCCCACATTTGGGGTGGATCCGGTTCCACCCTCCTTTTGGATAGAGTTGAAGCTAAGGCTAAGAGGCTTATAAACTGTCCCATACTTTCTGACTCCCTTGACCCTCTTTCTCTGCGTCGTGACGTCGGTGCCCTATCTCTTTTCTATAGGTATTACAACGGCAGGTGCTCGAGAGAATTGACCTCTCGCATTCCTCCACCACTGCGTCGCCCTCGTAACACAAGAGGTGCCTTGTTCTCTCATGAAAATTGTGTGAATATTGGAGACTCAAGGATCACTCGTTGTGGTACCTCCTTCTTTCCAGCCACATCTGTTTTGTGGAACTCCTTGCCTTCTTCTATTTTCCCTGCAATATTCAATCTTCCTCTATTTAAGTCCCGCGTCTGCGCCCACCTGAGGGAATTGCGTTAGGCAAGGGACAGGGTGGGTTTACTTTCCATTTATTTTAATTTTTGTTTTCTTTTTATTTATTTATTTTTTTTTGCCCCCTCCTTTTGAAAAGTCGCCGAACATAAGTGTATTCTTCAAGGTTCGCCACTGATATGTATATATATATATATATATATATATATATATATATATATATATATATATATATATATATATATATATATATTTTCTTTCTTTTTAAAATGATATATATATATATATATATATATATATATTTTTATATATACACGTATGTTACCATTAGGTTCAGTTGAATGTATTGAATAGGAGGTAAACAATTTTGTTATATATATATATATATATATATATATATATATATATATATATATATATATATATATATATATATATATATATATATAAATATATATAATATATATATATATATATATATATATATATATATATATATATATATATCAGGAACTAAGTCATTTTAACAATTTGTCGGTGGTTGCATCTGACATTTCACACACAATTATATATATATATATATATATATATATATATATATATAATATATATATATATCTACACAAAACATATATATATATATATATATATATATATATATATATATATATATAGCCTATACCGTAAATCATTCATCTTAAAAAGTTATAATTTTTTTAATATTTGTTATTATTTAAATAAAAATAAAATAGGTCCTTTTCAAAGAAAAGCCTA
>JABUQX010087685.1:0-5000 GCA_015478945.1 Trachelipus rathkii
ACGACCCTCCTCTAAGAAGTGCTCGCACCTGCAAGCACTTTCTTTGCGTAAACCACTCCGTCGATCATTCCTGTGATACTACTATGCACGCCCTGTCCGAGGACGTACAGATGCACCTCGACTCCGTCCGTAAAGAGCGCCTTTTGCCCAATTCGTCGACCGTTTCAATGGATTGTTTCGAGCAAATAGCCAATCGGCCCCTTTCGATGTGCCGTGATGTGCGGTGGACCTATGGCATGCGCTTCCGGGGCCGGTAATTATGTTCTCTCTTTCTCATGTCAATCGACGCACTCTGTATTGTCACTTCACCTGGTGCCTTGTGTACCCTTTCCGCCAGCTGTATCTTGCAGATGTCCTGCCGTTGTTGTGGCGCTCCTCGTAATGCACTCAGTACGTATACGAAATCGGTCCACGGTGTGGTCGTGACTCTAGACTCTATTAGTCTTGTCTCTCTGGCGATCATGTTCTAGTTTGTGATATTGTATTTTGTCCAATGTATTCACAGATTGTTTTGAACCACCCGGCGATAGCACTCGTCTTGCAGTGCGCTACAGCGTAAGCTGTGCGACCAAGTGCCGGTATCGTCTTACTTCGGCGTGAGTGTGTTTTATCTGCACGCACTGATCTCTTGACGGTTGACGTGAGAGCAAGGAATAGCCAAGGTGTGTACCTTGCGTCCGAAAGAGAAAGGTAGCCACACCTTTTATGCAAAAGGTTGTGTGTGACAGGAAATAGAGGAGGTTATCCGACATCATATTTGTTCGAGTCAATTGGCCATAAATGGTAGGATGTCGTGCGATGTATAGTCCTGCGAATCCTGGTGTCAGAGCAGACGGGTTTTGTGGATGTGATATACACGCAGAAGATATCTGACCCACACATGATGTAATTCTCTTCACTCTCACACGGAAAGAGAGTGGCTATCACATGTATTGGATTCAACTCAAGGCTCCACCTTGGCGACGAATCGATACGTCTCCAACCGGATCGCGGTCGTTTTTCCGATGGGATCTAACAGGTGTAGTACTGGTTGTGGAGGCCTGCATCATGCTGCACAGGCCATAATCCAGTTTTCCGTTGGTTGGGTTAGTACCGAGAACGTAAAGGAGTCTTGCGATCAGCACCGCTAATTCTCTGACGCCGCATCGCCAGTACACGGTGCAGCGCGGAGATGACAAATTGTTTTCAGGCGTTTAAATATGCGGTGCAGTATTGTTAAGTTTGGTCATCTAAATATTAGTCCTAGAAATTTTGACTTGTGAAGTTATACCGTGGAAGTGGGCCGAACACATATAGAGGTTATGGTTCGCTGGAAGATACAGAGATGGCAGGTTCTTCGATTCGCTTTATCTTTGCTTAAAATAGCACTGCTTGAGTAGGTTTTGGTGGGAAGCACGAAAATGGAGAAGCCATGGGGAGGTACCGCATTGTGAAATATTCCCTCAATAGCTAGTTGAAAGTTGTCGTGAGAAAGGTAGCTTTGGCCCGCATTTTAGGTTAATCGCAGAGGCTTATTCAACATAGAGGAGAAAAGTTGAGCCGTTGTGGGCGCTTGGGTATAGAATTAACGATGTGCATTTAAAGATGCCGAGAGCAAATAGTGTACATCTTAGAACACTCCCTGCGGAACACGCCGCTTCATTCAGGATAAAGGTGCGTGACAGAATTGTAAGGAGGCAACGCGGAACCCTGATGAGATCTTATGCTGACAAAAGTGCGATTTAATGAAAGAGGAAGGAAGTTGTCTCGAGCGAAAGCCGAGCGAAGGTAGTTAAGCGCGAGAATCCTAAGCGTTCTCCATGTTGTGTCGTAAGCCTTTTCAAGGTCAAAAAGGACACCAAGAACCATCCCGACAGAGTTTGAGAAGGTTTCCCCGAGAACGCTCGCATGGTCTTAGTTTTGAGACAAGGGGGTCCGCGGTCGAACTATTATTTGCAAATAAGCGCCAAAGCCTTTAAGTTGAACAGCTTGGCGACTCTCCAAGAACAGAGAAAGCGACCTGTAAACCTATTCTCCATTAATTTACAGGAGCTGGGACAGGAAGTCACGGAAAAGTCGGAAATTCTTTCACGAAAGTGTATTCCAAATCAGATGGAAGAAGATTCTATGCGCAAGTATTCTGTTTAATAGTAGAATCCAGCAAACATGCTGAGGCGCTAGTGGGAAGAGTATCATGTCCTGAGCATCAAGAGGCACTGTCTGTAGCTACTTGACGCCAGTGGCGTTTGATTCTCAGCGCACCCTCCAGCTTGATACTGCTGGAAATAAACCCCGCTTTCGGGCGTGTAGAGAAACGACTGAAACGAGATCTGCTGGGTGTCATTTCTGAAGATCTTTCGAGGAGAGCTCAAGGATAAGCGGGATAAGAACTCGATGTGCTAGCAAAACTATCGACCTACATGCAATCTGCAACAGCAGCAAGATCGTGTCAGTTATATCAGGCATAACGAGGCCACTGTAGGGGTGAGAGAGTTGTTGGAGGGACGTGATATTGTTCGTGTAACTTTCCACACTAAAGGAAGGGGAGTTGTGGAGTTGCCGTCGTAATGTAATGTTCCGGAAAACATTGTTTTGCGTTTTTGTCGATTAATTCGCGCACTGAGATCTTCGCCAAACGCAGGCTGCGCTTATGATAAATGAGATTGGTTTGGGTAGCTACGAGGGGCTTTTGGTTTATGTGCGCGAACAATTTCTATAGCTATCCATCGCGGGTTGAGCTTGTGCAACACTCTTGTTACCGTACCAAAGAGGGGTTGCCTGAACCACTTGGATGGCGTAAGATTGCGAAATGCAAGCTTCCGCTGCTGAGATGATCGATTGCTGTAAAAAGCGAAGGCATCATCCTACGTCGAAACTGAGATATTGGAGGGAGAAGTGGGATAAGCTGTGACCTGAAAAAAAGGAAGCCCACTTCGCTCGGTTATGAACGCCCAGCGTGGAGTTAGGTTTTAAACATTGGTCGCTAGGGTACAAGCTCATTTAAAGCTAGTGCGGTAATGGTCACTGCTGGGTATAACTAATCAAAGACGGACCCAAGGTAAAAGCGATCCCAAGGGAATGGGAACAAAAGGAAATATCAATACAGGAAGAAGTGTGTGAATCTAAACGTTCATATGTAGGGACTCCTGTGTTTAGGCATCCCAGGAAAAAGGAAGTTAGATCTACAAGGATATTGGACTTAGATGAAGTTACAGAGTCGCCCCATAAGGAGTGACGGAGGTTGAAGTCTTCTAGTATAAAAACTAAAGTAGGGAGCTGTTTGACAAGATCAGCTAAGTCTACCTTAGTAAATTCACTACTCGGAGCCAAATAAATTGAGCAGATAGTACGGTCGGTAGACAAATGAATTCGTGCTGCCACTGCATGAAGTTTAGTTTGAAGAGGGACTGGAGAATAGAGGACAGATTTATGAATGAGTTTTCTTGCACCCTCCATCAGTTGTCAGCCTCGTATTCTATACGGAGCTTAGCGGCGGATTTAGTATTCCGACGGTTTAAGAGAAGTCAGCGAAAATGACTAGTTCGTAAGTTCCTACGCAAACATATGCACTTGGTTTGTACATATGTTTGCTTAGTTGAATACAAGTTCTTCAAATTAGAATAGTAGCCCAGACAATTCCATTGAAGGAAAGTGGCCATGCTGTGTTGTTGTAAATGTTATGATGATGGTCTTTTTGAGACAATTGTCTCTAGGTAGATTCAAATGAAGAGGAAAGGCTGAGACGTGGATCTCGACGAGGAGGAACAACAAATTCTGGTGGTAAAGAATAGTCATACAACAGAGATTTGGGTTGTATGGAAAAGAATTTTCAGTATTATTTGGTGTGGGGAGGCTTCGCCATGAATGCGAGATAAGTTGAGTTCAACCAAGTCCATATTGTTGTTGTGAGTTTGGTTGGTCATTGGAAGAGCAACCAAAAAATCATGTTTATTAATGGGAGCGGAATCAGTATCTGCGAAACAAGCAGATTCAGAAATGTGTAAGGGATATGAAGTTGCTTCCATGGAAATGGGGAAGGAAGGAGTCACCGGAAAGGTGTCATCTATTTGAAAAGGTGTTGGGGCAGGAATAATGGGTTCCGATATGGGATTCAGTGGATTGACAAGGTTTGATACTGGAGACTTTGCTAGTAATTCGTCGTGAGAGTGATTTTGGGAGATTGGACGATTTAAATTAAGAATGGGGACCTCTGGGTCTTCCTTCATGCCTCAACAGATACTGGAGCGCCTTACAGAGCTTGCGGCGTTTGCATTGGACAGTCTTCCATTCGCCTTTCTGAAAGCGAGGGAAGTATTAAAAAGAAGAGTGGGTCATCCACATGATTCCATTTGAAGCTGTTGTCACATTTTCATCTTCTATAGGTATAGAATCCCTTGGGGAGCTGCTGAGATAGGAAATTCGGAAAGAAGAATTATAGGAAGATTCAGAAGAACTAGAATATTATCCTGCAAACTATTAGATGGTTGATTGGTGGGCTATCCGACAGCTGCGATTGCTTGGATACAATCTATTAAAGTCGTTGCTTTTGTCTCCTGAATAGACCTGTGACGAGGTATATTCTGAGTTACATTTTTTACGTCTGGGGTACTGTGTTTTTGCTTAGAAAAATTCGGACCGCTTTCTAATTTTAAACGAATAATGCTTATAGCTTGGCGAAATTCTTGGTTCTGTGTGTGTTTGGGAACATCTTTTTCAGGAATTTGAGTAATAGTGGGAGACGAATTAAGTGACAGAGAGACAGTCCTCTTGCATAAGTTTGGAGAACCCATTGGGTAGCCGCATGGCGACAGTGTGTTCTTGAAACGCACAGTCGCTCTTCAGTTTTCGCTCGTTGGATGAACCACCTCAAGTTTTCTATTGCTGGTTTGTTGAAGGTTAGTACTCCGGGATAGGGGTATTGTTAATGGCTTTTTTGAACGAAGATCGGGTCTCAGGGCTGCTGTTTGTTCAATTTGAGGATCGGTAGCTTGGGCAATACAGGCAGATATGATACAGTAGCT
>JABUQX010087685.1:12500-15686 GCA_015478945.1 Trachelipus rathkii
TGAGGAGAGTTTGTTTTACTAATCGTTCCGCATTTGGCCATCCTTTCACTCTCCAAGTCTCTGCTGACCTCAGACTTAACCGCTACGCTCAATCTTTCATGAATTCCACCGGAAAAGTTTGAAGTAAACTTTCGTCGTATATTATTGCCAACTTCCTTTGACTTGAACACTTTCAAACGTCGTATATCGGGGCATGTCGGTCTTTGATTCGGTCTTGGATTATGGTTCACCCCAACTCCTGTGGAATATATATATATATATATATATATATATATATATATATATATATATATATATATATATATATATATATATATATATATATATATATATATATATATATATATATATATATATATAGTTGCGATTCTGATGAGTGATCTGTGGCACAGAGCTTTGATGGATTTTGTTTGTGTGAGTACTAGAATTCTAATGGTGTGGGTGGATTAGCACGCGGAGGCGTGGGGGCAGCTGTGATTGTGGCGTAAGATCGCTTTGGTCTTGTAGGATATTTTTCATCAAGCTGGCGTATGGCATCTCTCCTGCTCATTTTGTGTATGGTACATAACTCCAAAACCTCCTGTTCAAACAGGTAAGACGGGCATTTGAAGGAAGAAGCACTGTGGGGTCCTCCACAGTTTCTACAGTTAGGGGTATTTTCACAGGGAGTGTGAAATAATTCTCCGCAGACTGGGCATATTTCATCCGGTCCCCTACAGTATTTTCGGGGATGACCAAACCGTTGACATTTAAAGCAACGTCTGGGTCGAGGGATAAACGTGCGAACACTGTGACTTGTGAACCCTATTTTTACCTTTGTAGGTGGATAAGGGGTATTAAAAGTCAGCAGTAAACGGGGATTTGGTTTGTCAGGAGTGTCCCGACGAGGGGGAAATCTATAAACGTTTGTAACGGAAAATCTTTTCTGTTGGAGATTTTCCATAATGACAGCTGTATCTTCGTCTTTCTGTTCATAACAATAAATAGTGCCTTTAGATGTGTTTCTTATTTCATCAGGAGTAGAAATAAGAGGAATATTTGCGAGAGACGTTAAGGATGACAGAATGGAACTTTGATTTCGGTTAGCAGCTTGTACGAGAATGGACCCATTTCTCATTAATGTGACTTTTTGAAGTGCAGCTTATGGAGTAAACGAATGAGAACGACTATGACGGGGGGCACCTTTGCGGGATTGCCCCGATCGTTTGGGCACCTGGGATGCAGAGGGCGTGCCAGGCGACTGATCGCCGGAGACAGGCAGAGGCCTTCCAGGTGAAGTGGAGGGAGACACGGCATCAATGTTCGAAGTGCAATTCAGAAGAGTAAGTCCATTTATCGGTCCAGGTTCGGGAATCTTTAAATCCATCAGTCTCCGAGGCATCGTAAGGTTATCCATGTGTATATTATATTAAAGGGGTCCCCCCTCATGGGTGTCGAACCCTATGAGGTTTGTGCCCGGAGGACCGCGCTAAGCGGCGGGGAGTCTCTTATTATAGGTCGTGTATACCGAATCACGAACAGGTGATGCGGCTGGCTCAACACCCCTTCAGCGCAGATAACGCCAGATGCCCCTTCCGTGGGTAAGGGTGTCATTGGCAATCATCTATCTCTATGGGGAAGTATCTTCGCCTAAGACACAAGGCAGTATCTTGCCCGTGCAGGATCCCCAGGTCCCACCCACCGACTTGAAGGGGAACCAGAGAGCGGGTGGATATATATATATATATATATATATATATATATATATATATATATATATATATATATATATATATTATATATATATATATATATATATAGTAGTTATATATATATATATATATATATATATATATATATATATATATATATATATATATATATATATAAATATATATATATATATATGATAGATAGCTAGATATATATCTATAGATATATATATATATATATATATATATATATATATATATATATATATATATATATATATATATATATATATATATATATATATATATATATATATATAAAGTATATATATATATATATATATATATATATATATATATATATATATATATATATATATATATATATATATATATATATATATATATATATATATTTCATATATATATATATACATATATATATATATATATATATATATATATATATATATATATATATATATATATATATATATATATATATATATATATATATATATATATATATATATATATATATATATATATATAAATATAGATTATATAAATGTGTATATATATATATATATATATATATATATATATATATATATATATATATATATATATATATATATATATATATATATATATATATATATATATATATATATATGTATATATATATATATATATATATATATATATATATATATATATATATATATATATATATATATATATATATATATATATATATTTATATATATATATATATATATATATATATATATATATATATATATATATATATATATATATATATATATATATATATATATATATATATCTTTCTTTCTTTCTTCTTCATCTACCTTATTTTCCCAAGATTGGGAGTAAGGAGCGCTACAAGCATCGGAAAAGAAAAGCAGTAGGAGAGTATGACAAATGTCGAAAAGAAAGCCCAGCCTTACCGCCCCCTCTGTACCATTAATTAGTGAAAGCTCGTCACAGACAGAAAATCCACCCTAAAGCTTCATGGGACCGCGACGGACCCTCACTATGGTAAATCGTCAATGTAAGGGTTCATCCCTTGGCCCAGGTGGGCCACAACCATGCCCCCATACAAAACCCCGCCATTCTCTCCTATCATGCACCTTTATTCTCGCCTCTGCTAAACTCACATTTCTCTCCTTCAGACATTCGTTCACCGACTCAATCCACTTTCTCTTCGGTCTCCCAGCTGGTCGGTTCCCAACACACTCTCCACTATACATCCGCTTAACCAACCGACTATCATTCATCCTTTCCACGTGACCAAACCATTTCAACATACTTTCATTTATTCTCTCATTTACCCCTTTCTTCCACACAACTCTCTAATACGTTCATTCCTCATTTTATTAATTCTTCTCACACCTAGCATGCCCCTAAGATTGTCCATCTGAACACATTGAACTTTAGATCTATACTTCTTATTCCAGACAATTGTTCA
>JABUQX010087686.1:0-7500 GCA_015478945.1 Trachelipus rathkii
TTTATTTAAGTTTGAATAACGCCGAGTCAGCCTGACCGTGGAGGGGTGAAGCTGACCATTGAGGTGACTCCGGACCATCTGTTTAAATTGCTCTTATATTCAATTTTATATTTTAATTTTTACTTAATATAATAATTATTTACTGTTAAAATTGTAATAAGTAACAAAAATGTCAATAATGATAAATAAAATACGAATATAAATAAGGTGGTCCGATTCACCCCTCCGCCCAAAAATTTTGACACTTTTTTGAACTCGTTTTATTAAAATTTCATTTTTTTAAAAAATTTCACTTAATATAAAACTTTTTTTATTACATTTAAATTAATTATACGTAATAAAGGCTAATACACACGTAGTGTCACTAAGAACATTTAGGTCCGAGCCACCCTCCATCAATTTTTACGGGCGGGTGAATCGGAAAGTTAGGCCCCGTTTTTTTGCCACTAATACTGCTTGGATCAAAAATTCACTTGCTAGTTTAAAGCTAACATACTCGAATGTATACACTGAAAAAATAATGAAAACTAGATCCAATAATTTTCATTTTATAACGAAGTTAAAAAAAACACATTTTTCAAAAGTGAAGTTCTATTGAAGGAAATTTTGTACCCTAATTTCTAACATTTTTAAAATATAAAACTTTCTAGAATTAAATATGATCTAAATAATAAAACTTGTAGTACTACTGCGTGCTATAAAATGAGCGAAAATTTTTTTTTTTTTTTATTATTTTTTATTTTATTTAGAGGGACCGAATCACTCCCTTCCTAAAGAGGCGGGCCCGGTCACCCCGCCTCCGACGCTAATTTTTTCATTGCAGTATTTTTTTGGCATGAAACATTGGTATAAATGATTATGAGCATAAATGTATTGAAAAAACTGATTACAAGCATTTAACAGAAAATAATGCCATTTTCCTAAATTTGTTCATTTCATTGTATATATATATATATATATATATATATATATATATATATATATATATATATATATATATATATATATATATATATATATATATATATATACAAATGTGGGCATTAACGCGTTAAAGCGTTTATCCGTTATTTAACTCGTTAATTTTTCGTTAACTTTTAACGCTTTCGTTAACTTCGAAAAAGTAAACGGACTATTAACGAGTTAAAATTTGTCCCTACATCCGTTAATCGTTACCTTAATTTACGAGTTTATAAAATATTTTCTTATCAGATTTTAAATTGTATTAGATTCGATTTCGATAACAAACTTTTATTTTCCAAAATTTCCTAAACGCTCCTCTCAATGGCTCAAAATGTGTTTATTCTTACACGGTTATTATCCTGTTTAGAAATGTTTGACGTTTTTCTTTTGCTGTATTCTCATTTCTTATTGGTTCGTTGAAGAAAAAAGAGATAGTGACTGTTGCCCGTTCAATTAACTTCTTTCGTTAGCTACTTGAGCTTGCTTCTTTTGCGACTAGTGAAAAATATAAGAACTAGGCCTCATAAGCGTTGTAATTTATAAAAATATACATATTTGTATTAAAATTCTAAGTTGACATATCCTATTATTTTTACAATAATATACTACTCGGTTGTCCGTAAAAGAATGTCCCAGTTTCAATGCTTTATTATAACAGCGTAATATACAATATCAACAGCATATCATACATCAAAGGGAAGGTCATTGAACAGAGTTTTTCCTACATATGTTCAATATGTGCCCCCTTCGTTATAGGGGGACACATCCAGCCGATAATACAATTCCTCCCAAACATTGGTTAACAGATCCGGAGTTCTGCGTATAATTGGGCAGCCCCATAGGAAGAAATCGCATGGCGTTAAGTCCGGGGACCGGGGGGCCAGATATATAGAGCTTTGTCGTCTGGACCATTATGACCAACCCAACGATCTGGGAGTAAGTCGTTCAACCACGCTCGCACTATTTGACTCCAATGTGGAGGGGCTCCATCTTGCTGCCGTATAAAGTTTACCACTTCATCCTCTAATAATTGTGGAAAGTGTTGTAACATATCGAGATAGGCTACCCCTGTTACGGTTGCTTCTGCGAAAAAGAAAGGTCCGAGACCATGGCCGGGATATGGGGAATCACGTCGTGTTCTACAAGTTCATGCGGATTTTCAGACCCCAGATACGATCAACATTATGGGCATTCACCTTACCCTTGAGATGAAAGGTGACTTATCGCTAAACACTACACGATCTAGAAGGTCACCTGCCTCCTCACCTAACACTGCATAGCAAGGTAAACCAGAGAGCAGGTCAAAGGGCTTTAAACATACAACTCGTAACTGCATGCACGCACAAACGCTTCAACACACCTTCCACACCGTCGTTTTATAACCTTCTAGTTCGTGACTCGCCCTCCGAACTGGGATTTCTTAGGGACTAAGGGGAAGGGAACGTAAGGCCCTGATACGTCCACATCCTGTACAGTCACTTTGGGTCGTCCTGTACTTTTGCCTTTACAAAGACATCCATTAGTTGCAAATTGCCTATACCATCGGCGAATGTTTTTGCCACATGGAGGATCACATTGGAACCATAAACGATACGCACGTTGAATCGTAATTACAGATTCACACTTAGCAAATTGTAGAACACAGAAAGCTTTACGCTCAGGACTCACCATTGTCAATATGTGGCGCACGCACTAGAGAAGACTACATCTGAATGCGCGTATGTCGACCTATCAGGAACTCGTTCTGGCGCAAGTGCATATTCGAAACTATGCAACTTACTCTTCACTTTGATGTATATGATATGATATGGATATTGTATATTATGCTGTTATAATAAAGCATTGAAACTGGGACATTCTTTTACGGACACCCGGTATTGAGTATTAGTTAATAAGGTATTTACGCTTTGGAAGTATTCTTCGGAAAGCGGCAAAATCATCTGCTATAGGTCAAAGCCTACTAATTTGTCTGATGTTTAATATCATAATATTGTTAGGGATATTATTATAAAAAAGAAAATTAACAATAATTATTAATATTCCTGGCTATTGTGAAGACGGTTAACGCAATGTATTAACGCAACTCCGCTGCTACATTCTTACCGATAAACGCTTAATTTTTAAAGTGAATTTCACAAGGTTAACGACAAAAATTAACGACGCTAACTTTCTCATTAACGGTGCCCACCTTTGTATATATATATATATATATATATATATAGCAAAGAGATATATATATATATATATATATATATATATATATATATATATATATATATATATATATATATATATATATATATATATATATATATATACCGGTATATAGTTTCATTTTTCCCCACTTTAAAAATATGATAATTTCTAATAAACTAAATATAATTATTTAAAAGTTTTAATATCAGTTCTAATATTAGTCTTTGCTACATGCAATGTTAAAATTTTGAAACTAGCTTTGGTTTTTTTTTTTAGAAATTTTAATTCATGCAATTTATATATCAACCAAGATATTTTAACAAATTTGATCTGAAATTTTTTGGAAATTTTTTTAATTAAAATTATTAACTTTTTTTCATCATTTTATATTTTAATAAAAGTTTAAAACCTTAATTAACTAAATAATATCTAAAAAGCTACCAATTTTTTAACTTTTCTACAGTTTTTATCCTAATGCAGATGGTCAGGTAATGGTGTTTCATTTTCCCCCATTTGATAGTATATATATATATATATATATATATATATTAGGGATGTACCGATAGTATCGGTATCGGTATCGGTAGTATCGGCCATTTTGGGGTATCGGTATCGGTTAATATGGCCGATACTTCTTACTTTTTTGGATGAAAAATTATGAAAAACTTTTAGATTCAATAATAAATCTATTTTCGATATGTATAGCTAGTACTAGATTGTTTTTTTTTTCCTCGACTTCTTTTTAACTTAGATTTTTAGCGTTTCTCCAACGTGGATTTTAGCGTAACATTTAATTTATATAGCCATTATTATAATTTATACAGATTTAGCTTCCACTTTTTTAGTTAATCAATAGTATTTTTTTTTTTTTTGTACGCAATTTCGTGTGTGTGTGTGAGTGCGCGAGTGTTTTTAAACTTTCTGGATTATTCATATTTTAGATATTTACTGTAAATAGGGTTTTAGCGTTTTAAAATTTCAGGTTTTAAATTTAGGTTTTGGGGTACGAATAATTTTTCCTTTGGTTTTTGTGTTTGTTTCTGTCTGTTTTTTTTTATGATTGTGTGTGCGTGCATGATAGCAGATTTGCACAGGCGCGGCTTTCTATTGATCTACCAACAATAGTATTGCAATCAACTCTTAACCCCATTCTTTGCTCTTCTCTGAAACCCAATTGCTAAGAATTCATCCTCTAACTCGTTTAATATATCCAACTATATCTTATTTTATTATTTCCGTCTGAAGGGTAGAGTATGTGCCTATGTAAACATAAACACTCCTATAACACGTCTCGAGAATCTCGAATCTCCTAACTTCGATGTTCTGTGGCTTAAAATCTTTCTTCCTTCTACTACAATAATCTTGTGCTTCTGCTACTGCTACTGCTCTTCTAATAGAACAGATTTTCATGAATATTTTGATTATCTATTTCATTTCAATTTAAACTATTATATATTCTCATCCAAATGCTGAGGTCCTCCATTTAGGGATTTCAATGTACACAACACTGAATGGATGGGTTCCTCTCATACTGATTTAGGTGGGGAGGAAGCCGAATCATTCAGTATTCTTAACGATCTGGAGCGACTAATTAAAGAACCTACACACATTCTGGATCGTCCCAACCAATTCTTGGACACACTTGACTTATATTTCACCACTAGTCCTCTCTCTATAAATACACCATCTTCGCTCCTATCGGTAAATCTGACCACAACCTTATATCTCTTAATTTTAATACTTTCTCTCCAACAGCTCCATCCTAGTATAGAGTCTTTCAGCATCGGGCCGATTGGGGGTGATTGTGTTGCAACTATGAACTATCATTGGAATGAATGTTTTGACACTGAAGACGTTTCAGCTTCTTCCAGAAGGGGGGGTCGTTATTTGATGGGATGGGCAGGTTCATTCCTTCTTCGACTAAATCTTTTTCTCCTCAAAATCCATGGTTCGATCGTGCTTGTTCTCTGGCCATTCAGGCTAAAGACAGTGCGTATCGGGTGTGGAAAAATTCTCGTTCTTCTATCACTCTTGCTAATTTTCATTCAGCTAGAAACCGTTGCTGGGGTACACTTTAAACGAAAGTGCGCTAACCTCCTTGGTTCTCCTACTGACAAATCTTTCTGGCTTCTTGCCAAAAACATGCCTAACAACTTCTGTAAATCATTATTTCCTCCTTTTATTCGCTCTGATGGTTCTGTTGCTAATACTCCAACTGAAAAGGCCAATCTCTTCGGCCTCCTATTTTCCTCTAACTCAACCCTGGACGATTCTGGCATTCATCTTCCTCCTCCTCTCCTCTCAGGTGTCCTATGCCTTTACCTGTGATTAAATTTGATCGGATACATAGGCTCCAGAAATCTATGAACGTTAGGAAGGTGGGTGTCCCGGATGGCATTCCTCAACGATTTTTGAGGAAGTGTGCTTCCGTGCTGACCTCGCCCCTCGTTCAACTATATTCTCTATGCCTCAATACTAGCACTTTCTCTCAGTGTTGGAAGAGCGCATATGTCCAACCTATTCCGAAAAAAGGAAGCCGCTCTGTTCCTTCTAACTATCGCCCTATAGCTCTAACTTGTATTCCATCTAAGATCTTTGAAACCCTTCTCAACTCTCGCTTCTTAGACCATCTGGAATCTCATTCCCTTCTTTCCGATCGCCAGTACGGCTTTCGGCGCTCGAGGTCTACTGGCGATATACTTTTCTATTTAACAGATTTATGGTTTTCCGCTCTTAGGAACTACGGGGAGACTTGCATGTTGGCGCTTGACATATCCAAAGCATTTGACAGGGTATGGCACGCGTCACTGCTCTCCAAGATCCCCTCCTTTGGGTTTCCTTCTTCTCTTTGCTTGCTTATGTCTAGCTTTCTTTCAAATCGCTCGATATCGGCTGTTGTTGATTGGGCGACTTCTTCTTCCTTTTCTGTCAATAGTGGTGTTCCTCAGGGTTCTGTATTATCTCCTACTTTATTCCTGCTTTTCATTAATGATCTTCACCCGCACATCTTACTATATCCACTCATTTGCTGATGACTCGACCCTTCATTCTTCAACTCATTTCAATTCTGCTTCCTCTTTTACTTCTAGAATTGCCTCTCTCTTTCCGATTCTATTCTCGCTGATCTGGATAGAATTTCCGGGTGGGGTCGTTTCAACCTTGTGAAATTTAATTCTTTAAAACCAACTTCTACAAATCTCCTTCCCCAAAATACCTTCTAACCTTCCTATCTCTTTTGACGGTTCTCTCGCCTCTCCAGCGAATAACAAGAGTAAACATCCTTGGCCTTAACATAAACAAAAAATGTCTTGGAAACCTCACATCACAACGGTTGCTAGGGCGGCCTCAAAGAAACTGGGAGTTCTGTTTAGACTGCGAGACTTTTTTCCTCTTCTCAGTTACTCCAGCTATACAAGGGTCTCATCCGCCCTTTTATGGAGTACTGCTCTCATATCTGAGGGGGGGCTCTGGTTTCACCCGGCTTTTGGATAGGGTTGAGTCAAAAGCCAAAAGGTTTATAAACTTTACTCTACTTTCTAGTTTACTTGACCCTCCATCTTTGTGGCGCGATGTTGGTGCTTTATCTCTTTTCTATAGGTACCGTAGCGGCAAGAGCTTGAGGGAACTTTCCACTCGCGTACCACCACCTTTACGACGCCCTCGTAGCACAAGGGGTGCTGTGTCGGCACATGAGTTTTGTGTTGATATTAGTAACTCCAGACTAGTTCACTGCGGTGCTTCCTTCTTTCCTGCCACCTCTGTTCTTTGGAATTATCTTCCATCTTCTGTGTTTCCTACTCAATTTAATCTCCCTCACTTTAAAGCCTGCGTCTATGCTCATTTGCGTTAGATGAATTTTTGAAGCGTTCAACACCCCTTCCTTGAATAGGGTTCTGCCCGTGAGCGGCGGTGACAACTGTAAAAAAAAAATAAAAATAAAAGGTTCTAATAAGGAAATCATTAAGCTAGCTGAACCCCACAAGAATGGCATCTCCGACGGTGATCCACTTCTAGAATGCATTTAAATAGCATAACCGAGGAGCTTCTCGCGTGACAAAAAAAAAAAAAAATAAAGATTCACAGAAGTGGAAGCCGCCTTATCAGCAACCCCTGGAAACAGCACTGATAGTGACGATGGTGGCTTTTCAGCAAATAAACCTACTGAAGATGAAGAGGATTTGGATATGTTAGACTTTGATAAGTTCATGGCCGAAATTGCATTGACATCTCATTCACCTTCAAAGAAATCACACCAAGGAACCTCATCGAAAAAACTGAAGAGACAGTCATCAAGGAGCAAAGATAATTCAAATTTTCAATCTGTGAAAGAGGAGATGAGGC
>JABUQX010087686.1:10000-12500 GCA_015478945.1 Trachelipus rathkii
ACTACCCTTCCTTACTCCAGTTTTTACCTCAAACCATTAATTGTTTTTATATCCTGTTCTTTCCTTACTTATGCTATTCTCGTATGTACTTCTTACTGCCTTTATCAGTCTGCCTCCAACTTCATAATCCCTCTCCGGAACTCTCTACAGCTTCTCTCTGGGAACAGAATCAAAATGCTTTCTTCAAGTCTGTGAAGGCGATATATGCCTGTTCAGAAATCTCAGCATCAAGGTTTTCAGCCCCTCTCCTCCCTCCTTCAGCAACTGCAGTATATTTATCCCATCCTCACCAGGAGTTTTTCCTCTTTCATTTTCCTTAACGCCTCCTCAAATTCCTCCGTTATTACCTCCTCCTCTTCTCTCTCCACGTTTCTCTCTTCCTCCTCTTCTCCCACCACGTTTCTCTCCTCCTCCTCTCTCTCTCCCCTTCCTCTTCCGACTGCACTTCCACATTTAACAACTCATCAAAGTACTCTATCCACCTTTTGTTTTTTTCCTCCTGGCTTACCAATGTTTCTCCATTTTTGTCTTTGATATTACATACTCTACTCTTCACTCCTCCATACGTCCTTGCCAATCTAAATATCTTCTTCCTGCTTTCCTTCATATCATCCATCAGTTCCTTTGCTAGCTTCTAAGCCAGCTCCTCCTTTGCCCTCCCTCTTCACTCTCTGCTTATTTCTTGCTTCCACGTACACGGCTCTAGATTATACTGTATATATATATATATATATAGTATATATATATATATATATATATATAATTAGTAAATATATATATATATATATATATATATATATATATATATATATATATATTAGGGATGTACCAATAGTATCGGTATCAGTAGTATCAGCCATTTTTGATGGTATCAGTATCGGTTAATATGGCCGATACATAGCCGATACTTCTTACTTTTTGGGTGAAAAATTATGAGAAACTTTTAGATTCAATAATAAATCTAGTTCGATATAGATAGCTAGTACCAAGTTATGTTTTTTTTTTTTTCCTTTTTAACTTAGATTTTTAGCTTTTCTGCAACTTGGTCTTTAGCGTAAAATTTACCTATTTGGACAGCCATTATTATAATTTATACAGATTTATCTACTTTTTTAGTTGATCAATAGTATTTTTTTTGTACGCAATTTCGTGAGTGCGTGAGTGTTTTTAAACTTTCTGGATTATTCATATTTTAGATATTTGCTGTAAATAGGGTTTTATCGTTTTAAAATTTAGGTTTTAGCGTACGAATAAATTTTCCTCATTTCTCCTTTTTTTTGCACTCATGGAATACTACCTCTCTAACTCTAAACCTAATTTTATGCTCTTGTCTGAGACCCAGATGGCTATGAATTCATCCTTCAACTCGTTAATATATCCAACTATAACTTATTTTATAATTTCCGTTTGAAGGGTGGAGTATGTGTCTATGTAATTTTAACATTTCTATATTTCGTCTCGAGAATCTCGAATCTCCTAATCGATGTTCCGTGGCTTAAAATCTTTCTTCCTTCTACTACAATATTATTATGCTTCTGCTACTGTTCTCTCCTAACAACAGATTTTCATGCCTTTTTTGATTACCTTACTACTTCTCACGAGACTGTTATATCTTCTCATCCAAATACTGAGGTCCTCTATTTAGGGGATTTCAATGTCCACAACACTGAATGGTCATACTGATTTAGGTGGGGTGGAAGCCGAATCATTCAGTATTTCTCAACGATCTGGAGCAACTGATTAAATAACCTACACACACATTCGTCCTAACCGATTCTTGAACACACTTGACCTATGTTTCACCACTAGTCCTTCTTCTATAAATACACCACCTTCGCCTCCTATCGGTAAATCTGACCACAACCTTATATTCACTTAATTTTAATATTTTCTCTCCAACATCTCCATCCTGCCCCATTCGAAGTTACTGGCACTTTGACTCTTAAGACGCTCAGATTCTGGCCGATAAAGTGGGAACTGTAATTATTAATGGGTGAACAGGTTCATTCCTTCTTGGATTAAATCTTTTCTCCTCAAATCCATGGTGCGATCGTGCTTGTTCCTTGGCCATTCAGGCTAGGCTAGAGACAATGCTTATCGGGTGTGGAAAAATTCTCATTTCTCCTATCACTCTTGCCAATTCTCATTCAGCTAGATTGCAGGGATACTCCTCGACGAGCAAAGCGGACTTTCATTAAACGAAAATGCGCTGACCACCTTGGTTCTCCTACTGACAAATCTCACTGGCCTCTTGCCAAACATCTCTTAACAACTTCTGTAAATCATCCTTTCCTCCTCTTATATTTGCTCTGATGATTCTGTTGTTAATACCCCAACTGAAAAGGCCAATCATCTTGGCCTCCTATTTTCCTCTGACTCAACCCTGGACGATTCTGTTATTCCCTCCTCCTGCTCCATCCCCTCTCAGGTGTCCCATGTCTTTACCATTGGCTTCATTTGATCGGGTAATATTCTGAAATCTAAGGAACGTAGGGATATG
>JABUQX010087686.1:17500-22500 GCA_015478945.1 Trachelipus rathkii
TCTTTTCACTATTCAAAAATTAGTCGCAACCCCACAAATCCCACTAACAACAGACAAATAATTAAACCACTTACACAATTTAAAACCAACCAAGAAGACCCCCCCCCCCATTTACTCCTTTAGAAGTATTCAACATTATTAAAAACCTTAAAAACCCTCAATCAGTAGGATCTGACCATATATATCCAATATTTACCTCATACACTTAGGAATCAATGCTATCACAGTTCTAAAGCAAATATTTAATGTTGCATGGCAAACCAATACTCCACTACCTTTATGAAAGCATGTTTATATAATATTACTGTATATTAAAACCAAGCAAGCCACCTAATAGCCCAGCTTCGTACAGACCTATTTCATTACTTTCTATAATATCCAAAGTATTTGACAAATTAATCCTCAGAATTTCCCCACTAATCTCTCTATCAGACTCACAACATGGTTTTTGACAAAGGCGCACTGTACTACTACTCCCCTAACTGATTTAACCCAACATATCCCAGATTTTAACCAAACTTCCCCACCCCAGTGCTCTCCTTTGATACAGGTCCCCCATCACCTTTTAATAGATATAGTCTTAAACACAGACATAACCATCAAAGACAAAAAGAATAATAGCAAATTTCCAATCTAGCCTCACTCACAGCTAGAGTCATCCAAGGATAACATTCCTCCCATTCATACAAATTATATAATTTAGTCCCCCAGGTATCCATTCATTCACCTATACTCTTTAACTTTTTATGCATGACCATCATCCCAGTTTCTCTTAAATAAAAATAAATAGTTATGTTGATGATCTAACAATCACAGCTCAAAATCCCTCTATAAATATACCTAGCATCCAGAGAACTGCAATAATATATTAGCCAACTCAAACAATTGCTAACAAATTGAAGGACTGCATCACCTCAAAAATCCACTATTACCTTACTCACCCCATATATATATATATATATAGTATATATATATATATATATATATATATATATATATATATATATATATATATATATATATATATATATATATATATATATATATATATATATATATATATTATATATATAATATATATATATATATACTGAGTTTCACACTGTGGTATCGAAGCTGAGAACTTGAAAACTGTTCTGAGAGATACCTTCTTTTTTGGGGAGTTGGATTGAAGCAGTGGTAAGAGGCTCCTGCACATTGTCTAACAGTAATGCTGTTGCCCAATGGGTTGAATCGTCGTGGTGAAAATGTTTGTCCTTATTGCAAATTTTGTTGCAACAGTTGTTGTTCCCATGTTGGCATTGCTTAACTTTGATTGGTTACTCCTGTAACCTCAGCGGATTGCCATGTGGCCCCAGCAGGAGTTCCAGGCACCCTTATATATATATCATATATTAATATAATAATATATATATATATATATATATATATATATATTATATATATATATAATTAATATATAATATATATAATATATTATATATATATATATTATATATATATATATACTGGTATATATATATATATATATATATATATATATATATATATATATATACTATATTATATATATATATATATATATATATATATATATATATATATATATATATATATATATATATATATATATATTTTATATATATATATATATATATATAATATATATATATATATATAATATATATAATAATCAGGCTTGGGTTCAAGTACAAGTTACTTGGACTTAAGCCACATTTTTTGGATACTTGTAACTTGCAGTTTCTAAAGCCCATGTACTTGACTTGAAATTTGCAAATCTGTTTCCGTTTATATTGTATTTTGTTTTTTTATTTATGTATAGCTAATAGTACTTGCAAGTACTTTTTGCATTTTTAAACTTGCCAATATTTTTTTTTTAATTATTATTTTTCTATGTATGATATTATTTCTTATATAAGTATTCTAAATAAATTTCCCTTTATGAATATAAAATGTCCTTTATATATATATAAGTATATTATATAATATATAATAATATATATAATATATATATATATATATATATATATATATATAATATATATAATATATATACTATATACCGTATATATATAGAATACTATAAATATATATATATATATATATATTATATATATATATAGTATATATATTATATATAATATATATATATATATATATATATATATATATATATAATATAGATATAAAAAAAACATATTTAAATACTATATAAATATATATATATATATATATATATATATATAATATATATATATATATATATATATATATATATATATATATATTATATATATATATATAATTTATATATAATATATATATATATCTATATATATATATATAGCGAGTATAATCAAAATGAATTTGAACCTTTTAAATTATTTATTAGCCAACTAGTTTCGGGAAAGATTTCTTCTTCCCATTTTCAAGACTTAAATATAAATGATAAAATTTATACAAAATATTATAAAATTAATTAAAAGTTAAAATAATATAAAGTTAAAATACATAAACCATATAGATAATTAAGGTTACAATTTTATCTGGTTAAAAGTCATGATTTAAATCAAAATCCTCACTTCAGTATTAAAAGACTGTTAAGCTTAGATTTTCATTTTAAGGTCGGTTTAAGATGCCAAATATACAAGGATTCTAACAACTGAAGATCGGGTTCCTCAGTTTGGGCCAATATTCCAAAATTCGTATCATGTATATAGTCGTTTTCCTGAAGAGAATGAGCATTTATAGCTGAATAGGGGTGATGATGTAAATGATCTAGAGTTCTAAATGAAGTACCTTTATGCTCAGCAATATGTATGGAAAGGCTTCATATTGTCTTTCCTATGTAAGTGGCATCGCAGTCCACTGCACTTGTAATGATATATTGCTGATGAGCATAAAGGTAAAGGGAAAATTGTTTAAATTTTTAACAAATATTTCCAATTTGTTTTTCACCTCGAAAATCTAAATTTAAAATTTAAACTGTGTAAAGTTTGTTTTTAAACACGTCAATTTTATGTTGTAATTTCGTAACTGGTTTTCCCAAGAAAAGGAAACCTCATATACAAAATATCCTTAGAAGCTGTTAATTTAGCCTGAGATTTGTCTTTAAATTTTGCAAAAGTTTTGTCAATTAAAAATTCTGGGAACCCATTCTTCAGAAATAATGTTTTCAGGAAATAATGTTCATTTGTAAAATTAACATAAGATGACAAAATTTTGTATCCCTTATCCAAAGGGTTTTAATTAAGTTGATTTTAAAAATGAGGAATGAAAAAATTTTGTCATCAATCCAGTAAAAGTATATAGGCTAGACTGTGATTGATTGGATTTGGAATTGTGTAACAAAGCTTTTATGAAGGGTATACCGAAGGATTGAAGGAGAGCAATAATAGTACCCTTAATATAAGGGTAAGGTGGATAAAGGTAACTGTTAGGTATTATAGGTGAATTAGTTTATTGAGTGCTGTAGGGAAGTATATGCTGGTATTTTGGTTGAAAGAAGTGCATCGATGACTGAAAGACTGAAAAAAAAAAAAAAAATAGGGTTGAAGAACAAGTGCGTTTTAGTAATGGTAAGAGAATGTGTGGGATCCCAATCTTTACATTGAAACAATGAGTGGACAAAGAGGGAGGAGAAGAATAAATGTATTTATGTTTTATGGATTTGCAACAGGCGTATGATAGATTAATAGGGAAGCTCTATGGCAGGTGTTTCGTTTATATGATGCTAGTGGTAGGCTTCTGAATGCAAATCAAAAGTATGTATGACGATAGTGAAGCATCTGAAATAAATAGTCGAAAGTGATTGGTTTAATATTAATAGCAGAGTGAGGCAGGGATGTGCTAAGTCTCCTTGGTTATTCAATTTGTTATATGGATGGGGTTATGAAAGAAATTAGAGGTGGGGGTGACAGGGTAAGATGTTAGAGGATGCGGAATGGAAGAGAGTGGGAGGGTGTTCCTCTACTTATTATTTACGATTATTTGGTTTTGTGTGGGAAACTGAAGAGAGTTTGAGAGGATTGGTGGAAGGGTTTTGGCAGGGATTGTAAAAGGAGGGGTTTGAAAGTAAACGTAGATAGAGAAGGCCACTGGTTGTGAGTGAGGACAGTCTCAGTGTGAAGTTATGTGTTAGATGGTGAACAGCTGGAAAAGTGTCCGAGTTTAAATATTTAAGATAAAAGTGTTAGATGAAAAGGGAATGAATGAATGCGCAGAGTGTAGTAAGGAAAGTTGTTGAATGGCAGGAAGGTGGCTGGTGCAATTAAATTGTTGTGGAATGTAAATGGGACTAAAGTCTTAAGTGCGCATTGGGTCTTATATGAGGGAATGTTGTTACCTGTGTTAAGGTATAGTCGTGAGACTATGGTCTGGAAAAGAGGTATTGATCTAAAGTACAATGTGTTCAGATGGACAATCTTAGAGGTGTGTTAGGTGTGAGAAGAATTGATAAAATGAGGAATGAACATATTAGAGAGTTGCCGTGTGTGAAGAAAGGGATAAATGAGAGAATAAATGAAAGTATGTTGAGATGGTTTGGTCATGTGGAAAGGATGGAAGATAGTCGGTTGGTTAAGAGGATGTATAGTGGTGAGTGCGGTGGGAATCAACTTACTGGGAGACCGAAGAAAAAGTGGATTGAGTCAGTAAAGGAATGCGTGGAGAAAAATGTATTTGGCTGAGGCAAGAAGAAAGGTGAATGGCGGGGTTTTATGAGGGGTGTATGGTTGTAGCTCACCTGGGCGAAGGGATGAACCCCTCATTGACGAGATGCCATAGTGAGGGTCCGTCGTGGTCCGAAGCTCTAGGGTGGATTTTCTGACTGCGACGATGTTAGGGAGAGTTAATGGAAAGAAGACCCGGATTAATACTGTTAACAGTCCCCAAACCACCCAATAAATTTAGAAAGTGAGATCAGAAACTAATGCAGCATCGAAAATCAGAGACTAAAAGGAACTGTCTGTTAATGATTA
>JABUQX010087687.1:0-2500 GCA_015478945.1 Trachelipus rathkii
TTACCCAGACATATTAATTATTTATTTGGATAGGATAATAAAGTATATGTCAAATACATCTGGTAAATAGTTATTAGTCATTTTTTTAGTGATAGTCGGGATCTATTATTTAATTATTTTCCGTCCATCTATTTGGCAAACTATTTTTTAATTACTTGTAATAAAATGTCAATGTACATCATTGAATTTTTGATGTTTATCAGTGAATAGTGAGGTTAGTGTTATTACTACTATATATATTATCATATTTCTTAATTACTTATGATTTTTATTTTTTATATTATATTTCATAAGCAGCCTATATTGTATAATATAGTAGCAATAAATATATATACTAAATTATGATGTAATTAATGTTTTCCTCCCATTTATTAACTATCTAAATATATAATTATGATGTATTAGCTATATGCTTTCCGTATAATATCTGTTTGAACCTCTACAAATTTTAAAAAATATTTTTTTTTACAGATAGATTCTGTGCGGTATTATGTCCTTAAGTTCTGTACTTAGGTTACTTTGAATGTACTTAATACGAAACTTAAATTACTAGGTTTTTGAAAGTACTTAAAGTACTTATTTTTAAGTTTACAAACACAAAAAAAAAAAGGTTAAAACCCTAAGTTAAAACGTTCTTAAATATATGTTAACTCTATTTGTTCTATATATATATATATATATATATATATAATATATATATATATATATATAATAATATATTAATATATATTTATTATATATTATATATATATATATATATATATATATATATATATATATAAAATATATATATAAATTTACTATATATAATTTTTATATTTTATCTTATATATATATATATATACTTATATATATATATATAGATATAATAATATATATATATATATATAATATATATATATATATATATATATATAAATATATATATTATATATATATCATATATATATATATATATATATATATATCTATATATATATATATATATATATATATATATATATATATATATACAGAGCTGGGCAGTACTTAAGTACAAATGTATTTAATTGATTTTATCTAATTTATTTATTTATTTATTTATTTTTTAATAAATATTTTCCAGCTCTCATAATTCCTGGAATTGATTGGTTCTACTATGTTATTTAAACATTTATTTTACTGGAGAAGAGCGTATATGTTGGAGAGCTACCGGTCATAGGAGGGCACGATAACGAAAAAAATTATCACGATAACCAATAAATCGATAACGAAAACATCATCGATAACCGATATTCGATAACTAGCGATAAATTTATCGCCGATAAGGCGATGACCAATAAATCGGTAAATCCTAAATTACGAACCTGCGATAACGACAGTGATATTTTAAATAAAAAATCGAGAAATCTAAATTTTTATATTTAATTGTAAATAGAAAATCTTGGTTGACCTTTCTTTTATTAATAATTCCTTTAAACTATTTTATTTTACTACAGGCGTAGTAAGGTAAAATAGTTTTATCTCACCATGTTGTAACTATTTTATCTTACTATATAAATTAAGATAAAATAGTATAAAGGACTTATCAATTCGGCTCTGCAGCATTTGCATATTTCCTTTCATAAACATGAGCATGTTAAAGTTTTCATCTGACAATGAACTCCTCTTGACTCTGTAAATATCCTTGCCAAGGGAGAACAATCGCTCCACTGCGGCGTTGGACGGCATTGCAGTGTTGTACCTCAAGAAGAGATCAATGAGCACCTTCTCACCATTGAAATCTGGGTCTGCCAGACTGTGTGTCCATTTGGCCTACAGCCACATCTTTACGATGCGAGCATCTTTGTGCTTGGTTGACCTTTGATGACCCTGACCTTGAGTGTAATCATCTACATCATCATCTACATCACAGATGCTGGAGTAATAGTCCGCCGTCTCCATGTCCTCGGCCTCGCTTCTGCTGGTACTACTGGCGTTCTCCAGGTCGCACGCCGCTGAAGCTGAGTGAACGTACATGCGCATAATATGATTGTTGGTGGCACATAGCTTGCCCCTGTTCTAAACTGGGAACAAAAAATGAAAAAATCGATTATCGCTAGTTTGGAACAAAAAGTATAGCGATAATGATAAATCGATAACAATTTTATAGCCCGATATCATTATCGCGATAAATTATCGCAATGGTGCCCACCTATGCTACTGAATGGAACCATTGAATAGTAGATCGTCAACCTAGTATTTCACACATCGGATAAACCTCTACTATTCCAATAATCATCTATGGCAGTGGTGGCCAACCTTTTGCATACCATGCGCCAAAGTTTTTCACAATCAAGTTCAGGTGCGCCATATATATATATATTATATATCTATATATATATAATATATATAATATATATATATATATAATTATATTATATATATATATATAATATATATATATAATATATATATATATATATATATATATATATATATATATATATATATATAAAGAATTCACAGAATATGTGATTTT